>JAMQGT020011852.1:0-37904 GCA_024447675.2 Pterophyllum scalare
GGGTTAAAAATGACCCCGAGGGTTGTTATTCTTCAAAATCTCTGAAATTAAAGGTTTTTACACTTCCGTATTCCAGGTATTCCTCATAAAACATGTTTGTGACTTGAGGCCATTAAAATTTTTTTTAAATGTTTTTTACATTTTAAGAAATTGCAGTTTATGTGTCACTACCCCAGTTTTTCATAAGCGGGGTCAAAAATGACCCCAAGCATTTCCTACAGAATCTCAAGGGTTTGCTTTGGGAACCTTTGACTCTTACCAACTGTGACTGTCAGGATACATTCTCTGTCCCACTTACACATCTGATACACATCTGATGCCAAGTATGGCATAAAGATATTGTAGGTTTGTGATGCATGCACCCCTTATGCAGTTGATGAAATTGTGTATACAGGTAAACAACCAGGGGAAGAAGTCCAGAAGAATCTAGGGGGAAACACTGTCCCTTAGTTGTGCAGTGGATTCACACACACAGGTCGCAACATCACCACAGACAACTTCTTCACCAGTGTGCCTCTTGCATAGCATCTCCTGGAGAAGGGTCTGACTGTTGTGGGAACGTTGCAACAGAACAAGCCAGACATCCCTCCAGTGATGAAGGCTTCCAAGTTGAGGGAGGTTCACAGCACTGAATTTGGGTTCATGATCAGCTATGTCAGAAAAAAGTGAAAGGCTGTTCTGCTTCTCAGCACACTGCACCACAGCAAGATGGTGGATGAAAACAGCCAAAAGAAATAACCAGAAGCAATCCTGTTCTACAACCTGACTAAAGAAGGTGTAGATACCACTGACCAGATGGTTAGCAACTACACCTACAAGCACCAGACACAGAGGTGGCCCATGGTTCTGTGGTACAACATGATTGATATAGCCACTCTAAATGTCTACTCGTTTTTCAGGGCTCAGCACCCTGAATTTTCCTCACATGAAAAGTTGACCGGTTGATCTACGTTCGTACCCTCACCTATGGTCACGAGCTTTGGGTAGTGACTGAGAATAAGATCGAGAATAATACAAGTGGCAGAAATTAGTTTCCTTCGAAGGGTGGCTGGCCTCTCCCTTACAGATAAGGTGAGGAGTGCAGCTATCCAGAAGGGTCTCAGAGTAGAGCCGCTGCTCCTCCACAATAAGAGGAGCCAGTTGAGGTGGCTCGGGCATCTGACTAGGATGCCTCCTGGCCGCCTCTTGGGGAGGTGTTCCGGGCATGTCCCACCGGGAGGAGGCCCCGAGGTAGGCCCACGACATGCTGAGGAGATAATATCTCTCGGCTGGCCTGGGAACGCCTTGGGGTCCCTCCGGATGAGCGGGTGGAGGTGGCTAGGGAGAGGGAGGCTTGGGCTTCTCTGCTTAGGCAACACGGCCCCGGAAAAGTGGAAGAGAATGGATGGATGAAAAGTTGACTGGAAGGTACCCCGAACCTATCAACCTGCATTACTGAAGCAATGGGAAGGTGTGGAGTGACAAAAGCTGTGAATGAGCAACAAGAGAGAGCCAACAGAAGAGAAAGAGGTGCCAGAAGTGTCCAAGAAACAAAGATCACAAAGCCACCAATTGGTGTTGGAAATGCAGTACCCCAGCATGCAATGGTCACAGCCAAAGGCAAATAGTTTGTGACAATTGCACACAGTGAATAGAGAAAAGACATTTGTGTGGGCACATGTAAGTGGACAGTGTTCTGGTCTTATGTATGTTCATTCTCTTTTTTGTCCTCCAGACAGATGGACATACTAACAATTATTTTTGAAGATTTCTGATGTTATTTCTTGTGAAAAAATGTTATAAAAAGTTATAAATAAGCATGTTAAATGTAAAATCAGTCTTTTGTTGACCCAAATATAATAAATATGATCACCTTTAACAAAAATAAAAGACATTTTTTAAATTCACAGCAAAAACTCATTGATTTGAATTGGGGTCAATTTTGACCCCACTCGTGCAAGAGTGAAGGTATCAGTAGTTCATGCATCCAAGGGTTAAAGACATAAAGGCCTGGATGACCTCTAATTTCCTGCTTCTAAATTCAGATCAAACTGAAGTTCTTGTACTCGGCCCCACAAATCTTAGAAACATGGTGTCAAACCAGATACTTACTCTGGATGGCATTACTTTGGCCTCCAGTAACACTGTGAGAAATCTTGGAGTCATTTTTGACCAGGATATGTCCTTCAATGCACATATTAAATAAATATGTAGGACTGCTTTTTTGCATTTCTGCAAAACTCTAAAATCAGAAACATCCTGTCTCAGAGTGATGCTGAAAAACTAGTTTATGAATCTATTACTTCTAGGCTGAATGATTGTAATTCATTATTATCAAGTTGTCCTAAAAGCTCCCTGAAAAGCCTTCAGTTGACTAAAAAGGCTGCAGCTACAGTACTGACAGAGACTAGAAAGACATTTTCTATTTTGAGATGTGTTCCTCTTGTCTTCAGTACATTCCTGTATTTCCAGTGGCTGCTTCTGCATCCTAGTGATTGTCTATGAATTTGTCTTTTAAAGATATATAGTACTGCATAAGTAATATTTCTTACGTGAGAAATCCACAATCAAAACATGTCAGCTTCAGATTCCATGTGCTGATTCAGGTGCATTACACTCATTCAGTTTTTATATCAAATGGAGAGGTGGGAACCTGATCAGAGCAGCTTCCACTTTCAGTAAGGAGGTGGATCAGGTGACTTGTGTTTTGCCTTGGCTTACCATAACATTTCAAAATCATGTTAGTACTGTAGGCTGTTTACTGTAACAGTGAAATCTGTATTGGTAATTGTCATGCTTTGTCACTCCAAATTTTAACACAGTTTCTACAATTCCTTTGAATTCAATTCAATTCGATTTTATTCATATAGTGCCAAATCACAACAAACAGTCACCCCAAGGCAGTTTATATTGTAAGGTAAACCCTACAATATTACAGAGTAAACCCAACATTCAAAACAACCCACTATGAACAAGCACTTGGCAACAGTGGGAAGGAAAAACTCCCTTTTAACAGGAAGAAACCTCCAGCAGAACCAGGCTCAGGGAGGGGCAGTTATCTGCCAGAGTGAAGGGAGGGAGATAGAACAAAAGGCATGCTGTGGAAGAGAGCCCAAGATTAATAGTAACTAATGATTAAATGCAGAGTGAACTATATTTTTAAAAAATGAGTGAAAATCTGAATTTAGAAGCAGGAAATTAGAGTTCATCCAGGCCTTTATGTCATTAAGACATCCCTGCACTTTAACTAATTGGTGTGTGCCATCCAGCTTAATGGATAGATAAAGCTGGGTATCATCTACATAGCTTTGAAAATATATACAATGCTACCTAATAATACTGTTTAAGAGACACATGTGTTATGTAAATACAACTGGCCCCAGCACAGAACCCTGTGGAACTCCAAAATTAGTCTTAGTGTGTGAAGAAGACTCCCCATTTACATGAACAAATTGGATTCTATTAGACAGATATGATTCAAACCACTGCAGCACTATACTTTTAATACTTACAGCATGCTCTTACCACGGTAAAAAAAAATATGGTCAACAGTATTGAACAGGACAAACACAGAGATGAGTCCACCGTCAGAGGCCATAAGAAGATTATTTGTAACCTTCATTAATGCTGTTTACATGTTTATCTGACCAATTTTGATTACAGCAGGACTTCCTGTTTGTGGGATGTAGCATTTTGCTTTGCCTGCTAGAATACACAAATATGCTCACAGTACAGTATATGACATAAAACAAAATCAAAGAGCATAAAATGTGCAGTATGTTAATGTTTCACAAAGTAAAGATCTCTCCATATACCCACATAAAGAAGAAAATGTATCATTTCCACTATCTAAATGTTCAAGTTTCACATTTTCTGTGGGAATCTGGAAAAAGTGAAGGAGAGCCTTAAAGTCCTTCAGTCCGAGCTATGACACACAGACACATGACTGAGTTCATAACAGGGCTTAGAGTGGACGCTCCTACTGCGTCCATAAAATGTGTTTAAACTGTTCCCTAACACATCATTAACAGTATACATTATACGTTGTCTGTTTCACAAACTCTCCCAACATTGTATCACCGTTATAACACATACAGTAGGTTCTATTGTCCATGCCCACAATTTTACTTTGACCTTTACCCTGAGGTCAAGGTTACCAAGATTTGAACTTGTCGTAGATTTTTAGTAGATGCATTTATTGAGTTTGAACATCATTCTCGATTTTTTTCCATTCACAAGATTTTCCCAAAAATTTGAACTCTGACCTTGACCCAATTGTGGCAAAAATTTTACTCAGGTGATCTAGGGGTTACAGGCCATCTTTTGGTATGACTTCGAAGGAACTTTTGCTGCAATATTGTTAACAAAAAAACAAAGAAACAGACAGACAGACAAACACCCCTCCAATATCCCGATATCACAATATCCTGATATCACAATATCCCAATATCACAATATCCCTCCGTGGGTGAGGAAATGAATGCTGTTTGCGAAAATGCCCTCACCTTTTGATAACCTCCTCTTCTTTCCAGGCATGTTTAATTGCTGTTTCCCAAAGACACACACAGACACACACTCCTCCTCACCAAAAACCTGTGCAGGTTACACTTTCCCTCATTCAAATTGGTCACAATATCACATTTATTACACAATAATTATATAGTGAGTTTGTAATTCAACTTTACAGATCTGTCATGATGAAGCCAGTGTCAGATCAGTAATGATTATAGTCCATGTTTTAACAAAATGTTAACATCTGTAGGTTAGTGTGCTGCTTCTAGAAGCTTTTTTTTTTTTTAGCTTATTACATAACAACAGTGTTCTATAAGCTTCTTCAAAGCCAGAGTAGCAAGCAGTTATGCACAGGAACACAGCAGAGACTTCCTTAATTACTTCTAATAAATTATTCCTGAGATTGAGACAGGATCAATCAGGAACTAATGGCAAATTGCAATGATGGGTGATCTGTCATTTATAAGCCACAATTTATCTGATCCATTTACTATAGAGTCTAATTATCAAAGTAACCATCAAAATCAAAGCAGAGGCATTATATACTATTACTGACTAATCCTGTCATGGTCCCCGCGTCTCTGACCTAAGGTTTTGAGTGTTTTGGGATGTTCAAGGTTTTTCTAGCTTTGATTTATCATTTGATTTTGCTTTGATAATCTATATTATTTTTGTTCTCAGGTTTTAGTTCTTTTCTACTTCTGTTCTTGGCTTCAGTTTGGCTTAGTCCTCATCTGTGTTTATCATTTGTGCGTTGTGTCAAGATAATCTTGTCTCTGTGTTTGTCATTTGTCTCCCTGTGTCAAGTTCAGGTCTTTGAGCCCTTTCTTAATTTTAGTTATTTCCTGTTTTGTTTTGACAGTCTCTTGTCCCTCATTCTTTGTGTTTAGTTGTACTTCCCTTGTCTTGTCCTCTGTGATTTATTCCAGCTGTGCTACCACCTATTTTCTCTCCCCTCGTGACCTCATGTGTATACAATAGTGCCTCAGCCTTCCCCTGTCCTTTGTCACATGCGCCCTCATGGTTGTGTGCTCCTCTGTTCCATGTTGGCTTGGAGACTCTTGGTTTTTGGATTATTCGCTCCTGTTCTGTTCTGCATCTTGGAGTATATTTGTATTTTGTAGATTAACTCAGCATTAAAGCTGCTTTAAGTTCACGTCTGCCTTCCAAGTCCTGCATTTGAGTCCACACTCTTCCTGCCACACAGCCCGTCTTGGCAAGTCTATAGAAATGCTGCACATTGTGGCTCATTTCATCAATATGATGAGATTGTCTGAATGAACCTGTGAGGAACATTAATGTAAAAGTGGCCTGTGTCTAATAGAGAGAATGACATCACTTTAAAAGGCTGATCAAACCTGCAATTTTGCCCTATGCTAGATTATAAAAGGTTTAGGAAATCTCACTCTCAAATGCAGTTGTAGATCCACTGACAGGTGGAGGCCAGCATGGTAACTGATAAATTTGGAGGAGCAGCATCGTCCCACTGATGCCAAAACCCGGTGCTTCAGAAACACAACTGCCAAAGAGCACCTTGTATATAAACGAGTCACGCAGCAGTTTTGACAAAGCTGCTGACGTGACGTCCCGGGAACGAGAACAGGCTGTTTTTAATTAGTTTGGCAGCGGCTGATCAGCCTGTAGAGACACTTTTCTGTCGACATCATAGTACCACAACCCCTCAGTGACACACTTTGGTTTTTTTCCTTTAATTTCTCAGCAACCCCAAAATCACCCAGATAGAAGGTCCATGCTTTTTGAGATGGATTTGATTTGGAGTCACGATGAACTCGATTGTTGATCACTGTTGTTGTGAAGAGCACTCTATAAATTGAACTGAGAAAAGCTTTGACATGTCCATGATTAAAATTCTTAGAACATGCAGGAAATAAAAGTTCTCTGAATCAGCAGCCTGAAAACCGATTTTTCATCACAAAAAAAACTACTATTGATCCAAACCTTTTCCTTTTAAGCTGATGACAGCTCTGATTCATACTCCAGAGTTTAGACAACTTGTTCCAACACAAACTGTTCCTCTTGTTTTTTTTCTTTCCTCACTTTAGCAAAAAATTCTCATTTTAACATCCACTAACCTCATTTCTTTCAGAGCTCTCAGGTGCACCTTGTGGCCTTTATGAGTAATTAATGTAAAATAAAAAATGCAGCTAGTCAAAATCAAGTTCCACTCATTTTAGTCGATAATTATTAATTTCAATTCATTTATCAGCAAATCAGAGCACAGGTCATCTCAGGGCACCTTACATCATAAGGTCAAGGCTCTTCACACTGATTACCATCACATCTAGCATAATAAGAACATTTAAAGACTGTATACACCATTTAGAAGATTACCATTCAGGAGTTTTATTAGAGCTCTTTTCCGCCACTGTAAAATCAGACAGGAACATTTAAATTACGAGCAATCTTTAGGTGTGATTGTACTCATTAGTGATGCGTTTTAAATAAATCTGTTTGAGTCTTTGACACTGGCAGGATATTCTTCTTTGCTCAAATAAATAATCTGCAAACACTAATGGACGCTTAGTGAAATATAAAGCACCTTTCTTTTAGTCCACTTCTTTCCTGCAGGAGCTTTATTTACTCAATCCAGGAGGAACCACCTGGCACCTACCGGTACACCGGTATACCCCCAGGGGGTTTTATGTAGAGATAATGTGAGATATGCTGTGTGTGTGTGTGTGTGTGTGTGTGTTTTCCTGTTCATGTGTGGAGCTGCTGTAGACGTGTGGGTTGTGTCAACATGGCTCGGTATGCTAGGAATGTTTGCGTAGATATGCAGCAGCTTGTGTGGTGATTTAGTGGAAAAGCTGCAGTGATACCTGAGAGGCAGACAGGTTATCATATCTGAACGTGACATTATTCATCCAAACATGTAATAAAACCCTCTTGTAGCCTCACTTGGGAAAGAAAGAGCCTCCGCCGTGCTATTGATAAACTGCCTGATGAGCTCTGTGGGATAATCCAGCTTTGCCAGCGTGAAACAGGGAAAACTTTGCCTTCAACCTGTCAGAAAGCATTTACAACAAGCTCCGTATTGACTCTCAGAGCCTTTGTCTGGTTCAGGTGGTGCCAGCGCAGCATAGTCTGCCAATAATCACCGAGTGTTTTAAATGGGTCTGCAGCCTCTCTGCACCTCTTCTCCTTTCTTCCTGCTCAGTCTTTACTCAGCTGCAGCAACGTTTACCAGCTCTGTTTGTGTTTCCATCACATGACAGAAGTGTGTAAAATCTTCTGTGGTGCTGAGATTTTTCATGTTTGCAGGTTGCAGAGGTCACAGTCAGCTTGTTTGCACGTGTCAGTGTAGGTTCACAGTCATCCAGGTCACGGTAATCTCTGGAGCTTGAAAAAAGGCGACTGACTTCTTTAGGTTTTGAAGATGTTTCCTTTTGATCCAAGAGGCTTCTTCAGTTCTTAAACCAAATGGTGGAGAGTCCCAAGAATTTAAAACCTAGTTGGGGTTTCCCCGTGGAGGTGGTCGTTAACCTGCTATTGATCGTTAATCACGTGAGCTAAGGTGCGAAAAAAGGCGTGGCTTTTGACCATGAAGGGTTTCAGGTGAGTCCACTGTGAGAAAAGCTGATAAAAGAGGAAAATGGCAAGAAATGTTTTGGAGTGGCACATGAAAAATCTGAAATTCACTCTGTTTCACAAACTGCTGAATGACTGGAAATAAAAAAAACCTATGTTCTGGCCTTCTAAGTGCTAAAATAGACGGGGGGGGGGGTTCTGTCCATGAAAACATTTTATATGGAGCTAATAATTACTCATATGTAGGGCTTGGATTGATTTCATGTATTTTATAGTAAAAATGAGTCCTGTTTGCTAACAAATGTTCCGAGATTCAGATCAATCAGTTGACCTGCATTCATTAGACTAGACTGACATGTGAAACAATAATAGAAAAAAATGAATCGATCAGAAGATCAAGCACTGGACTCTTACTGCTTTGTGTTTTCTCCTTTTTCCCTGTCCTTTCATCATGAGGAAGCTGAACCCACAACCTCGAGACAGGAAGCAACATGGACAATCATTTTCTGCCTCATTCCATTTGAGAAGCTCTACAGAAAAGCGGTGGGTGATGATTCTGACCTCAACGGCTTTCGGCATCAATCTGAATCAAAAGGAGGCGAAGCTGTGGGCAGTGAGCTGCTGCTCTGCTTGGTTCTGGCAGATTGGGTGGTGGGAAAGATGGCAGGAACTGCTAGGAGCATAAGTAGTAGCAGTTGGTTCATAGACCTCAGTGCTCTGGTAGGAATAAAGGGTTTCAAAAGTTCAGTTTATATATATATACATATATATATATATAAACTGCAATACAACTTCTATTTTTGTTCTACAGCTTCATAGAACCCCATTTGTGGATGAACACCCTCTATGGAAAAGGCAGTGCAGAGAGTGGGGGTTCTACATGTGTGTCCTCTGGTAAAGCTTCTGGTCTGCAGCTTTTCCTCATTTTTGGCTTCAATAAATCTTTATCGTATGGGCACAGATCATTTCCCCATGAGAGCCGACAAGGTAACATGTTAGTTTCATTCTTGATAACAGACATAAGAGGACATATTATGAGGTCTGAAGCCTTTTGTGCAATTAGAGCCTATCTTTAATGATGGCTGGAAACGTCCAATTAACTCAATCATTTGAATTATTTTATACATTCTCTAAATTTCAGCTTTGAAAAGTAATTACAGTGAACTTGTGTGAGTGAGAACAAAAAGAAAGCAAATGAATTAAAAGGCTAAAGTCAAAGTTATTATTCTGTGACAAACAGAACTAATGACAGGAAGGCATGAATCAGCTGATTGAAACTGTGTATTCTGTCCCTGAAACATGTTGAATAAGCTGCTACCAGCCGGTCCCATCTGTTCATTCCTACGAGCTATGAGTGAAGTAAACAAATATTTACTTTTTCTTTCAGGATGAGTAGAATTGTGGATAAAAGATGAATTAAGAGCGGATGGTGTGTTATATGTGTTACTGCGATGGGAAGTATTTTCCTCACACCCCCGCCTTGCGCGCCATATGTCATGCGCTAACTGGGAACTCTGATTTTTGGAAGCAAAATAAGTTTTGCTCTCGTGTGGCCGTCAGTGTGAGGAAAACTTCAGTGGGATCCCAGTGTTTGATTACAGACAGTTGCTCTGATTTATGAATGAAAATTTAAGTCCTAAAACAAATTAGTGCCTTCAGATTGTCTCCAAGTTCAAGTGAACATGTGCCTGTATGACAGGAGCCAAGCAGCGCAGCAGCTCCTGAGTTCCTTTCCTTTAATGACTAATTACGACATTGTGATTATATAGATGACTTTATATGGTTTGTGAATGCCTCCTTTAAAGCCTCGTAGCTATACTTCTGATAATGGGTTTGACTCGTGTATCAAACACAAACAGACTACACTGTGTCTTTTGTCCTGTCTCTCTCCCCTCAACCCAACCGGTCACAGCAGATGACTGCCCCTCCCTGAGCCGGGTTCTGCTGGAGGTTTCTTCCTGTTAAAAGGGAGTTTTTCCTTCCCACTGTCACCAAGTGCTTGCTCATAGGGGGTCGTTTTGACTGTTGGGTTTTCTCTGTGTTTTTGTAGGGTCTTTATCTTACAATATAAAGCACCTTGAGGCGACTGTTTGTTGTGATTTGATGCTATATAAATAAAATTGAATTGAACTGAATGTCAGATGCTGAACTTTACTCAGGAGATTCTGTTTGGATTCTCAGGTGGAAAAACTGTTGAGACTCTTGTTTCAGTCTTTTCATTTTCACTTGTGGTTTGGTTAGATTTGTGCCAGGTGCTTAATTTGTCGGGTCCTGTTGTTTGCCGCTGTCTTGAAGTCACCCTAGGCTCACTTTAAATTGTAAAAATGCACAAAGGTTTGCACCTGAAACTTCTGAACACAAAGAAGAAGACAGAAGGTCTCAGTGTAGGTGCAGAACAATGAATCCAGATACCTGATAAAAATCACTGAAGGACTTTTCTGTTTGTTTTACACCTAAAATGTAAAATACAATTAACCACACAGCGCGCCATGCCAGCTGCAGGCCTCAGTGAGAGTAAGAACATCAAGTTTATCTTTTATAACAACAACACCAACAAAGAAATCCAAAGTTTCGAGAAAAGTAATTTTATTTTTCTCAACTTGTAATAGCTCTGTCATCCTCACTTTGTGACTCATGTTGCACTGCAGAGCTCTGACTTTTCCAAGAATCTCACATTTCTTCTTCTTCTGTTTGGAGACATAAACAAGAAAGAATGGGACATGTCTCCTGTGAGAAATGAAAAGCCTCTACACTCCTCTCTCTCTTTCTGTGGACTTGCTGCCTGCTTTCACTAAAACTGCAGACAAACATCTGCTCCGTGTCTGGAAACAAATCAATAGCCAGTCTATCTGCAATTAGTTACAGCAGCAGCGGTGATACAGAAAGCTTAAAAGCACTCAGACCACAGACTGCACTGGATGACTTCCACCCTCAGAAAAAGCCGCCCCGGGAGAAACTGATTGGAAGACGGAGGCCCGGACTGCTGTTGGAGAGAGAAAGACTTAAAGAGCAATGACAAGCAGGTGACATAAAAGCATCCACGGTAAAATGCACTTTTTCAACACAGCACAGGTCAAGTGAGACGTGCTGAGGGTAACAAGATTTAATTTACTCCGGGAAATGACATCTGCAATCTTTACATGTGAAAAACAGAACCGGTCTTCAAAGTTGGGGTACTCATCCCGCTGACATCCTGTCATTTAAGGCAGGCATGTCAAACTCATGTAAATCGCAGGCCACATACAGACAGTTTGACCTTCTGGAAAACCATCACCTAACACAAAAACACCTCCATCTTTCTTTAAGTGTACATTTTAACTAGACATTTAATTCTTAAGATTGTAGAAAAGCGTTATTGTGTTATTTCAACAAAGCTTTTTAGTTTTATGTTATAAAGAAAAGCCACTGTAGTAAAGAACCTGAAAGGACAGCTCTTTTAGTTTAAAATTTAATAGATAATTATGTAAAGTGACACAAAAAGCACTCGTTAATCTCCTGCTTGGTCTTAATTTTCAGTATAAATACGGACTTTCAGGGCACGGCCTCACATCCACAGTGGAAGCAAAGTGTTTGAAGTGACTTCCTTCGATCCTTTGATGTTGGCGCTTTCTAATTGGTGCCTGTTGGGGAGAGCATCACACAGATAACTGGAAATGGCAGATATGTACAGGTTTTCTGCAGTTGCAGTCTCAGTTTGTGGAGACCTGGACTCTCGGTGTGCTGGAGAAGATGTTTGTCCAGATATTTATGAGTGTTCGTAAATATCTGCCTCCTTGTTTGCAGAAGGCTCCTTCAGCCTGGAGTGAAACTGAAGGGAGGACAGATGGAGGTGTTTCTCTGCTCGACTATTTTTAGTAGATGGAGGTGTTTTACTGCTTTTGTGCTCTTAGCGAGGAATGGACTGCAGCCAAATAAACAGCAAGGAAACCAAGCTGAATGTGTCTGCTTCAGATATCTGCCCGTGCGCCTGTCTAATAAAGATTTAATAAGTGAAGATGACAAAGTGAGACAAGAGAGAAAAGTGGGGAGAAAAGCAACCTGAAAATAACTCCCTCCACTCAAATATTCATTGATTCAATGCACCTCATCTTCCCAGCAAGCTCCTGTTTCTCTTTTGTCTTCATTTTCTCGACAGCGCTTCAGTGTTTTGCCCACCTGACGTTTCTGCATTCCACAATGCTCAAATAAGTGTCAGAGCTTGAAGACAATGATTTCTGCTGAAGATATGAGAAATGGACACTGTGGAGTTGACCCACATAAATCATCTTGAGCAGCTGATTTATGACTTGGCATCAGAATGCAATAGAAAACAGCAAGGGCACAGCCATGCAAAGGAAAAAATACTCACATGGCAACCCTGTCTCCTCAAAATAGAAACAGACATTTAAATCCACTTTATTTGCAACAGCAATTTATTGTTAACGGAAATGTTATAGTGACAGCTTTATATTTTCTCTCAGCATAATGAGGAAAGAAGGTAATTAATGCATTTGGATTAGATACAAGTATTTTGACACTGAACATTAAAATGCTTACAACTCAACCCACAACAACAAGCACTGTGAGAGCACAGACGTCCACAGAGGCAGTTCTGTGCAGCATCTCCTTTGAAGGGAACAGTATTGTTTTTGGTATATATTCATTTTGTTTTCTCTGGTTTGTTTAAACATACTTTAAGGAGTTTGTAAAGCACCAAAAAAAAAAAAAGATCAGGGCAGCATGGCAGATATTTACTCTGATTACACAAACAATCAAAATACAAACAAAGGCATCAGAAAGTTTGACTTTATTTGACTTTGTGAAAGAGGTCAGAGGTCAAATGTGACTTAATATTCTAAAAATTTATATGGCACTTGTAGACTTGTAAGAATCAAGGTTCTACATTATAACTACTCTGAGCTCCTCCCGAATGGCCGCACTCCTCACCCTATCTCTAAGGGAGAGGCCAGCCACCCTTTGGAGGAAGCTCATTTCAGCCGCTTGTATTCATGATCTTATTCTTTCGGCCATTACCCAAAGCTCGTGACCATAGGTGAGGGTAGGGACGTAGACTGAACGGTAAATCAGCAGCTTCGCTTTTACACTCAGCTCCCTCTTCTCCATGACACCACGATCACTGCAGACGCAGCCCCGTTCCTTTTTCCTGTCACTCTTGAACAAGTCCCCTAGATACTTTAACTCCTCCACCTGGGGCAGGAACTCCTCCCTGAGCCAGAGAAGGCACTCCACCCTTTTCTGGCCTCAGACATAGAGGTGCTGATTCTCATGCCAACCGCTTCACACTCCACTGCGATCCGTTCCACTGCGAGCTGGAGGCCACCACCTGATGATGTCAACAGGACCGCATCATCCACAAAGAGCAGAGACGAGATTCTGAGGCCACCAAGGCGGAAGCCTTCCGCCACTTGGCTTCATCTAGAAATTCTGTCCATAAAGTCCACCACCCAATGGAAATTAGTCTGACTTATTGCCAACAATTTGGACCAAGTTTTCGCTACATTTGTCTAGGGACTGAGTGGCTCATAACAATGGGCCAGACACCCCATAAGCCACGTTTCCATACAGAACGACTCACTCAACACAGCTCACCACGGTCATGTTGTGTTTCCATTGCAATTGAGGACCACCACAGTGTGGGTGGAGTTGATATAGCAGCACGGGCAGTAGTGTCTTGACGTAATTTGTATGCAGCTCAAAACAAAAAACAACAATGGATGAGATAGAGGCAAGCTAACAGCTAATGCCAGTTTAATATCATCGCCATGCATAAGACCCCGTGCAATGTTTTAATGGATGAAGGTTATCATTAAGTATAACCCTATACCCCCGAACATGTCATAATCAACTCAGTGTACTTCAAAAATGCCGCCGTTCACGGACTTACGGTAACAATTACCATAATAACACCATAGTAATCCCCTATGTTGTTGTGAAGTGCAGTTTCTCAACTTTCAAACGGTCGCGTTATTACGGTAATTCAAAGTTCCTTTGATTAGCTGCCACAGGCTCTGTGCTAACCAGCTGTTTGGCTTGTAGGGGCAGGTAACGGTGCTTCAGCGGCGATCGCCCGGCAGTACAGGGCTATAATATGTATGCTGTGTGTGCATTTCAGATAGCCCTCATGTTGCAAAACTACTGCTGCAAACTGTCGGTCTGGGCATTCCACCGGTGCTTTGCGTGCCTCCAGTTTCTTGCTGTAGGGTGGTTGATTCTGGTGAAGGAGTCGCTCTCATGACTCCGCTAGTGACGACACTCCCTGGCCAATCAGTGGCATGCTGTCCTCCGCGTCACATTTTCGGATCACCCCAGATCGCCTAGAACCTCAGGCGAGTCAGTATGGAAAAAGGACTGCAACCTTGTACCATATTCGTGGTGGGTTGAGTCGACCCGCGCTGAGTTGTTCCGTATGGAAATGCGGCTATACTCCCACAGCACGCCCCACCCCACCCACCCACATCCTGAGGTTAAATGCCTTCTCCAGGGCCACAAAATACATGCAAAGTGTACAGATAAATGCCCACACACTCGGATATACTTGGGAGGACAAAGAACTGCTCCAGTGTTTCGTGACCAGGATGAAAATCGTATTGTTCCTCCAAACTTCAACTAATGGATGGACTCTCCTTTTCAGCACCCTGGCATAGACCTTCCTAAGAAGACTGAGGACTGCAATCCCCCGACAGCTGGAACACACTTTCCAGTCCCCCATTCTTAAAGATGGGAACAACCAACCCAGTCTGCCAATCCAGAGGCACCGCCCCAGATCTCCATGCAATGTTGCAGAGGTCTGTCAACCATATCAAATTAAAAGCTATATAAGCTCATATACTTAAAGTTTCCAGTTGCAAAAATTTGTATTTGACAATATCGTTCTGCTCTTGAACTGAAGATACTTTTTAAAACAATCCAAACAGTAGTAAAAAAAAAGTCAAAATATAACACAAACTTTAGAAAAATCATGGTCCCATATGGAAGTTGAGCTCTAAACTCCTGGATGTAAATTTCTTGCCTTATACCTCCAGCATCCTGCCTGCCTCTTTATGTGGCCTTCAGTTTTCTTGCAACATAAGAAGATATATTGCAGACATACTGTAGAATTCAGCTTAGCTGCATTGGGGTGTAATTTTTAGGAGACAGGTCTGTAGAAAATCCACATATTTAAGTGGTATATGGGCAAAAGGTCAGCAGCTCCTTCTCCGCTTCATTGGGAGCTACCTGTGCACATGCTTCTTCGAGAGGCAGAGGCCAAAAGTTCATTATTTGTGGACAGCCACTCCAGCTCTCATTCCATGGTGATTAGCTCCTCAGGCTCATTAGTCATGGGCACTGAAATCTGAACATATGCTGCTCCTGTGTTATTTGCATTCTTGAGCCTCAGCAGGGAAGAAGAAGAAGACACATTTGCATACTGCATCAGCCCACCAGAGATGGAAATAGCTGCAGACCTGCCTTTGAATTGTGTAACCAACAACAACAGTGGTCATTATGTTCTCCTACCCCCTTTCATCACCTCCTACTCAATACCTCCCTCTTTTCTTCCTATACACAGCTACCCACTGAACCTTTAATTATGTTGTACTCTGTTTTTGTTTTTTGGTCAGCATAAATGAAAAAGTCGTACTTTAGATAAGTTTAAAAGTTTGTTCTCATGGTGAGTTACATATAATCACATTATACTTCATGTTTAGGGTTAGGAAAAGATTTTTCTAAATTATAAACATTAAGAAGTTTGGACACTAATTATAACATTATTGTAATTAATGTTTTTTCATCTCTACCTATAGAAAGGTGTTGAAGAAGTTGAAGTAGCCTACATACCTCACAAATCTCAACACTGTGTTGTGCAGAGCCATAAATCAAACAAATAAGCTAGAGGAGCGGTTAGCACTGAAACCAACAAGGAAGTACCAAAATAAGCTCGTTTCCTTGGTTGCTCAGCAAGCTAGCTAGAATTAACTGGTAACTTAGCGCTCCAATCTTTTGTCCATATAAAGAAACTTCTGGCTCCAAAAACATAAAAGCAAGATGTCGGCATCAAAACATTAAAACTGAGACTTTTGTTGTTTCATTTTAACCTAAAATAACCTGTTAACTACAAATGAAAATGAGCCCTCTGAGAAAGGTTTCAACCTAAACTTCTCACATTGAAATCCAACCACAGTCTCCCTGGTGAAGGGCCATGACGGATCACCTGATAAACCATCATTTCCAAGTGGGACCTTACTGGATTTTGCCTGGTATGAGCACTTTCACATCAATTTTATAGGGAAATGGTGCATGAATTGTTTTTCTTTAGGCTCATTTTCATCCCTCTTTTCTAATGTCAATTATTGTGTTAGTCAGTCCATGAAAAACCAGTGAGTGACTCCCATTCTGATAAAGTAACTGCAGAAAACTTCAGAAAGTACATTCTGGGTAAACATTCAGTTTCATGTGGGGTACATGGCTGCTCAGAACAAGTTAGAGCATATGGAAGGTCTCCTTTTTACCCACATTTGATACCAGGATCATCTTTTAGCTGGGATTCCTTCTGGGTCAATTAATTTTATAATATAGACAGATTTTAACAATTGCTAAATGTTCTTTTTGTTTCCTTTAAGGAACTGAAACCATGATAACCCTGAGTGTGTCATGATCCAGCTGTGTGGGAGGCAGAGTGTGGACCCAGATGCAGGATTTTAAACTTAAGAATAACTTTAATACTGAGGACCAGAACAACCAAAAATATAATTAAGCAAACCATAAATATGGAGAACAAAATCCAGAAGCTAAAGGAGGACAATGGAGCACACAACTGTGAGGGGAGGACATGACAACGGAGAGCTTAAATACATAATTAAGGAAACAGGACACGACTGAGGAGAACAGGTGCACTAAATCAACCTGATGAGACAAGGGAAACAAAACTGAACACACAAGACTAACAAAATTAAAGAGGCTACATGTGAGACATACACAGACGTAACAGGATACAACACACTCAGGGAATGCAATAAAACTGTAACCAAGAATATAATTATAAATATAATAACTAAATTATAATCATTATGATAACCCAAACTAAGGCGGTCCGAGGAAACCAGAAAGGTATGAAACTCACGCTGCAAAAATCCATAACAAACTAAAAATGACAGAAACTTTAAATACTGAATTAGAGAGCAAAAATAAATAAATAAACAAAACTGAAAATGTTGGGTCACAGACCCAGGAGTCTATGTTCAAGCTTTTCAGATTTGGCTCATTTTTATATGATTCCATACATCTGTTTGTTAAGAACAGATCTTGGACAACACAGAGATGACAGAGCTGTGAGAAGGTGCAGAGAAAGAGTTTCCACTTCACAACAACAGTCACCTCAAGGCTCTTTATACTGTAAGGTCAAGACCCTGAAAAACCCCAACAATCAGATGACCCCCCCCCCCCATGAGCAGGCTTGCTGTTTTACCATGCACTGATTCATACTCTTGGACCTGCAGTAGGTACTCTCTGTATTCCAAGGAAACAGCATGATTTTTTTTTTTTTAGCATTCAAATGTGCAGCTGACTAACAGGTTATGCAAACCAGCACATTTCTGATATGACATTATGTCTTGCAAGTGAAAATCCGTGTATCCATTACACATATCCGTGCTTTAAACAATAGTTTTAAAGTGAAAATGTCTTTTAATCCAAATGTAACACTTCAATATGCATATAATTTTATCTTCACAGTGCAGGCAGCCCTGCCTGTAATGCACCACGAGCTGCACGTTCCTCGTTTTCATTCCCATTTTCATGGAGCAATACTCGACAGATAATACAATGGTATTTCCTGATGGCACGCCCAGCGCCCATGCTTTAATTTACATCTTGATTTATGAGCTCCAGAGAGACAAAAAAAGAAAAAAGAAAACAACCCACACAGACTCTGAATATCTGAATGAACAATAGGCAAAAGTACATAAATGTGATTACTGAGACAAATGCATTGTGTTTGCTTTTGCTCCTGGCGATTTTCCTCCTGTCATTTAGTTTAATAAGTACAGACGTTTCACCTCGCCGGCTGCAGACAGGCTGCATGCAGGCTGCATGCAGGGAGGTTAAACTCAGCTTCTATTTCCATGGCTGTCATTGGTATCAGGAGCCTCTGAGCAGGCCGATAAGGCTTGCAACCCTCTGCAGAGAAAGGAACAGATACAGTACTGTCCGCTGGGGAAGGATTCCACTGCACACGGAGAGAAACTTAAAGGAAACAGCTACAGAATGAATCAAGTGATTAATATAATTCAGCAGTGGAAAGGCCATTGTCCCTGTTAAATGAATAAAGAGAGAAGCTGGCTAAGAGAAAAATGTATTGAACTAAATTACATGAAAAGCAGATATGTACTGAATAAAGTGGAGATTTCATTCAGGACCGAAGGATTTTGCTGAATTGGTTTAAATCTGAGCTCACCATTGTTCTCCTCGGTTGTATGAGTGGTTCAGATAACAGCAAAGTTTCAGAAACTTTGGGGCAGATTAAATGACTGTGAGAGTGCGAATGCAACTAAAACAATGAAAATATGCTGAGGAAAAAACTCACAGCAAATTGAAAAATGAAACATATTGCATGTTGTTGCAAGAGCCTGGAACATTTGGCTCAAAGGATGAATTTCAAGCAAGTGAAAACCTGCAGGGGTGACAATGAAAGCAATTGTGTTTGCGTTTGTGCGTGTGTTTTGCTGCAATATCTTGTGAAAACCCTCCCACCTATACTGGATAATACAAACTTGAAAAGAAGCTGCCATCGCGTTTTTTCATCACTGTGGAATTTTTAATGTGATCAACACAGTAAAAAAAAAAATCAAGTGGGATTTTACTGGTTAACAGGAATCTGTGTCTGTGTCATGCTCCCATACAGCCTTCATAATCATCCAAGCTAGCTAGCATTACCGCCTTTTCATCCAAGTATGGTCACTTCTGGAAACAAAAGCCAACATGCGGGATACCAAGGCTGAGTCCAAACCTAGCGTCATCATAGCGCGCCCAAACCTAGCATTGAAAATGAAAAGTCCAAAACAAGAATCCCAAAAATGTTCCCGGTCAGGAATCTGCAGCCTCCTGGGTAAACAGTCAGCATTTGACTATCCATGCATCGTCTTCTTTGTTCAAATTCACAGCCTGGTTTCCTGTCAGAACTCCAGGTTATTTCTATTCTGTCAACAGGATTATTTCATGTTGAATTTCTATCACTGATGGTTTTGCACAGTATGTGTCCATGAAATGACTGGCTGACAACAACTTTCTGTTTTAAACAGATCTTTCCTTTAGGCTATACTGTGCTGTCTCTAGTGGAATTATGTATGAAGCAAAACATACATTTCTGTGCTTCTCATTTTCTTCATGTAATCCTTTTATACCGGGGGAAATCTCCACATGTAGCATGCTGAGTATTTTTGCTGGAAGGCCTGTGTTCAATCAATTTTTACTAAGAGTTTCAGCAGGGGAGACTTGACCTCCACCAAAAGAGGCATCTGTCCCTTAAGGGTGTCATTAAAAAGGCAGGAAGCAAGAAAGGAAGGAAGGACTGGAGGAAAATAGAAAAAATCCGTAAATCAAAAGGAAAAAATACCACAAAAGATTGAAAGGTAACAAGAAATAGATGAGAAGATAGTGAGTAGAAGAGTGCAGCTGGTCATCTGTTGTCCTGGAGGTGCTAAAGCTGGGACTTTGCCCAAATATAGCAGCTGTAAAATAATAAACAAGTGTAAAGGAAAGAAGGGAGAGAAGAGGGCACATCAGGGCAGAGGGATGATGGCGAGAGGGCGTAGGAGGACAGGGAATTAAATGCACAAATACAGGGACAAATAATGGGAGCGCAGAGAGGGAGCAACAGGCCACAGAGGAATGAAAAAATCAAAGGCCGAAGGAGGGAGGCTTTACACGGACAGAGGCCTGGTCCCCTTTCAGCATGAGGAATATACGGCAGAGGCAATGAGAGGAGGAGGAGGAGGAGGAGGAGGAGGAGGAAGGACAACACCTCAGAGTGCTGTTCTGTCACTGTTAGTTCAGAGCGAGCGCCCTCGTGAAGAGGCCGAGATGCTGGGGGCCGTTTACGGTGCCAGCTTTTTTAAGAAACAGATGTTTTACTGGATCAACCCGGCACTGTAGCAGCGACAGAGGGGAGGTAGGGAAGGACAGGTAATAAAGACCAGAGCTGACAGACACAGAAAGAAGCTGAAAGGCACAAAGGAAGAAGAAAGGAAGAGGAAGAAAAGGCTGAGATAATGAGGCTGCAAGGCGAGAGATGGAGGACATTCCCAAGATTTTTATGGCTGTCTTTGTCAGAATCTTTTAGAGAGATTCAGTTTTTTATTTGATAATCAGAGAAACTGCATAGCCAAAAGTACAAAGACCCAGTACAATGATGCAATTTTTATGAAGTAACAATACTACAGGGCCAAAAAAAAATGCACTGAAAGAATGAAAGGGGCCGCGCTGTTTGAGTTGGATGTTTGAGACATAAAATACAACCTATGATAGGAGTGAAAGTTTGTCACACTGGCAGTCATGTCGCGTTTCCGTGTGACAATCAGCAGAAAAGCAGTGAAAGTATTCAGCTCGTTGGCCAACACTAATCCTTGCCACATGATGCCACGCTCCTGTAAAAGTTGGACTTATTCCTGCTGTGCAGCCTCCCATCCTTTAGCCAAAGCTAACGGCGTGCCTGTCTGGCTCCATTAGCATGAATTAGACAGCTGCATGTTTTCACTTGGATCAGACTGATTGCAACCTTGAGGGCTTTGTGGAAGTTTGTCATCTCAGTTGTATCTGACCATGTCTGAAATTAAGTGTGTTGTTGCCGGAGCCACATATACTCTTTCACATACTAGACTGCAATGTAAAAGAGGGACACAACCATTTATTTTTAAAGAACTCCACTTTAGACTTATAAGCGTTCTCCATCTGGATTTTGCGAGCCAAAAGTGACCATTTTAACAGGAGAGGATGGCACAATGAGGTACACCACAGATACCTGCTAATTAGCGCTCAGTGCTACAAATAACCACACAGCAGCCATATTATTGGTCAGATAGCTGCATTAAAAAATGCTCCAAGAGGCTCCAACATAGCACAACAACAGTCCAGAGGTCCAGTTCAGGAACTCCAGTTAGCTCAGGTGAAGCCTAGCAGGCAGCTCGCAGCTACAGCCACCTGTGTCACCAGCCACCTGTCAGTCAAAGAGGCCATGCCCCTAATAATGCAAACTTTGAACCTTATTCCAATTTAAGTGAGTTATAAAAACATTATCCTCCCATACAGCTGTTATGAAAGGGAAAATATCTACAGAGACCAAAGCAGTTTCTGTACCAGGCTGCAAACATGTTTGTTTCTGCTGGAAAATTTTTATGGGACTGACTCACTGCTGGTGCCTCTGCTGGATGTTTGAGGAACTACAGTTTTGCAGTAAACCCATTAAACCCTTAAACCCAGAAACAGATGACTGCCCCTCCCTGAGCCTGGTTCTGCCGGAGGTGACTGTAGCTCAGGAGGTAGAGGAGGGCACCTGCTAGTCAGAAGGTTGGTGGTTTGATCCCTGGCTGCTCCAGTCTGCATGCCAAAGTGTCTTTGGGCAAGATGCTGAACCCTGTTGCATGTGTGTGAATCTTAGATAGAAAGCACTAAAGCTTATAAAGAAGTGTGTGTGTGTGAATGGCTGAATTAGGCATGTTGTGTAAAGCTCTTTGAGTGCTCAGCATAGAGTAGAAAAGCACTATATGTATCTATTCTATTAGTCTATTTATCAAAAGGGAGTTTTTTTCCTTCCAGCTGTTGCCAAGTGCTTGCTCACAGGGCTGTCTTATTGTTGGGGTTTTCTCTGTATTAAGTTCTTTACACAAAAACGCCTAAAAACGACTCGAAATTACAAATCTTTCGGATGTGAACTTGTCATGTAACCTACATACACACCAAACGCGTCGCATTTTTGCAAATAATTTGTTCCCATGAAACACACTGAAAAAATGCAGTCAACATCAAGTGATGATGTAATGATGTCCTGGTGTTTCTAAACAAGAGAAAGAAGAAACAGAGGTTCTGGGTTCATCCAGCAGCAGGGAGAGTTCCCTGGTTTGATCCCAGAGTTGACACTCGTCAGCTCAATAGTTTGAGCTCTCGTTGGCAGAGTTGGTATCACATCTGAGGAGGCAGAGAAATATTTCAGTGGCTCAACAGGCTCGCAGAAAAAATAGTATAATTTTACTATTGCCACATGACTCTATATTCAGTATATTGGTGCGCCTTTTGACATATGACCTCACGTTGCCAAACACGTGTAGGTTCACAGTGACACAGAGGATCATGGTTCAGTGAGATGAAGGTGGAAATTTTAACGTCTTTGACACAGTGATGCACATACAAATTTTTCATTTGCATGCAGTGGTTGCCAAAAATCCCCCCACCCCACCCCTGATAAATGCCAGCTTCAGTTAAACTCATTTCCAGGTTTATGATTCCCCCATCACTACCTCCACCCAGTCACCCAGCCACCTTTCCATTTAGCACACTGAAGCTCTAAAACCAGTTATTTACTTCGACTGCACTGTGCCAGAGGGCTTTTTTTTTTTTTTTTTACCCCTGCAGGCTCTTAAAACTCAATTTTGATGCATCACTGCTGAGCTGAGTTTAATCTAAGACTGTAATTTGAAAATTCAAGTTAAATTATCTTCTGTTTGACCAGGTCGGCGATGTGCTAATATTAGAGTGAACTTATGGCCTCCTGAGCCCCTCTGTGTAAGGAAATGGATTTTAAGGGGGGCACACACTGAGGGATTTCTTTTCGTTTTTAAATGTATGAGCGGTGGCTGTTCCTCTCACTTCCTGTCCTGTCCCTTTCTCTTCCTGGCTTTTTGTGCACTGACCCCATTTTGTTACTGTACTCACTTTCACACACACAGACTTTTGGCCGTGGCCACACTTACCCCCCATCTCCCCTACCCACCAGCACCATCACTGAATGCTGTTAATGTTAAAACACTGCGGGTCAGTTGGCCTTTCCGAGCATCACTTATTAATGAGAGAAACCACAAACTCACAGCCCCAGAGCTGCAGATGAGAGATGAGAGGTTTGGGGAGGACAGATGGGGACAGAGAGAGGAGAATAACTGGGTGGGCGTGGGAGACAAATGGAGGATGGAGAGAGAGGATCAGACAACGGGGACAGAAACAGGCGTGACCAAATGAAAGCGAGGCAGCATGACGGAAGAAAAGAGGCTGAATCCAACAACACTTTCATGAACTCGCTTCCACCTGAAGACTCTTGTGGCGTTCTACAGGTTGCAGGGCGTCCTCGCCCTAGTACCTCGTCACGCTGGAAAGTGGATTACATGTCAGAGCCAAAGCAAACCCCCGCAGCACACACACGCACACAGGTATGAAAAGGTGCTTGGAAACGCAGCGAGGTGAAAGCCTGCTTACTTACCGATTCAGCTGCATATCTGTGGGATCGGGCGGCTTCTGCTTCACCTGAAAAACATTTTGCATGACATTGCTTTGCAGTTGGTCATGAAGATACAGAAGCGAAGGAAAAACAGAGAAAGTCCCGGTTGCCCTGAATCTCATCAGCTGGATTTTAAAGGCTTTTATGTGCGATCGAGGGTCAATAG
The DNA here is from genome assembly GCA_024447675.2 of Pterophyllum scalare. NCBI lineage: Eukaryota > Metazoa > Chordata > Actinopteri > Cichliformes > Cichlidae > Pterophyllum > Pterophyllum scalare. The sequence continues at coordinate 23,664 of JAMQGT020011852.1, forward strand.
CGTTTGTTCTCTCAGGTGAAGCCATCGACAAATTAAAGCTCCTTACTTTAGCGCTTTGAAATCAGCACAAAGCACAGTGGTGCTTTACACTGTAGTTCAGCTGAAAAGTTTGATTTTCCAGCACAAAGAGGAACGTGAGGACGCTTTCAGTTTTCATCAGTCAAAAAAAGGAAAAAAATGTGTGTTTGCGTGTGGGCCTGGATCTGTAGGACATGGTCGTGGAGGCTGGGGGCTACTCCTTCCTACCGCTTCCCACTGGGTGTTGCTGCCTCCCCCAGGATTTGGGTATTTGTTGGTTCCTGGGTGCCGTGGCTGGATGTTTTGGCGTGATTGTTGGCCCACTCCATTGGGGTTGTGGTCTGGGGGTGGCTCAGACCTCCTCAGCACGTGTGTGTTACCGTTGGTTCCTTCGGACTCTTGTCCTATGGCTGGGAAGGCTTCGTCCAAGGCCTCAATCCTGCCTCTTCTAGGGTGTGCACGCAGTTGCCATTGGGGTGTGAGGCCTGGGGTCTACGTAGCTCTGGGGGGCTCCAGCGGTCTTTCTCTGTCTGCCTCTGGCTCCCGGGGGTGTTGTTGTGGATTCTCACCCTCATCAAGTATGTTTAATGACAAAGACACAGAAATGCACACCAGGGTTATTACAGTTAATGAAAACAAATGAAATAACGCAAACTGAAATTGAAAAAACAGTCATTAACTGAACTAAATAAAAACAAAAATTAAAAGGGAAAAAACTAGAACTAACTAAAACTGTATTGTTAGTTTACAAAACTAACTAAAACTAACTGAAATTATAGATAAACTGATTTTCATTTTCTTGTTTGTCATTTTTTTTAAAGCCTGGTGGATTGATATGAAATAATTTTTCCTGCTCTCTGAGTTTAAGCTGGGAGCGCCATCGGGCAACTGTGTGCATGCGTGTGTGTGCTCACCGTGCTGGTCCGAAAAGTAATGGCAGCGGTCTGCAGAGAAAGCAGCAGAGTCCCATATGGAGTTTTGTTGACTACAATAGCACAGAGAGCAGCGAGTGTGTTGTTGTGGATGATGAAACATGTGTGGAACACTCCTCAGTCAGGAAAAACCACCAACATCAAAGTCCACCTGAGAGGCGCACACAGGGCAGCTACACAAACCGCTCTGATCCTACGAGCTAACCTGGAGCACCTCCGGAGAAACATGACGTATTCTCGGGTCCACGCAGCCCACAACGTTGTGATTAAGCTGTTCACTCCTTGTGCGTTTCAGGCTACTTTTTCGCCGGCTACTTTATCAGTCAGAGAATAACAATGAGGAATAATAATCACAGCATCAATATAAGGACTCACAAATGTCAGCAGATTCCTGGAGGGAGACTGCTGAAACTATCAGGATGGATGTGAGGGAATGAAGAATGAAACAGGGACAAATATGTTTGCAGCCAAAAAACTGAGCACAAAGAGCGAGGACCGAAAAAAAGGCCCAGCCGGCACCGCATATAATACACCAGCACACAACCACAAGGTAATTAACACACAATCCAGCTACACAAGCATAAATGTTGACATGAGGTCGGACACTTGTAGGTTGTGTACAGAGGCCGCAAAGACCCTGAAGTCTAATTAGGAGCGTCTAACCAAGCTAGCTCCAAAAGGATGCAGCTGGATTTGACCTTTGACTCCTTCAAAGAGTTTGTTTGTGTCAAACACCACATGTAGGTGTTGTTAATCTGCTGCACTGACGCTGAACTTTATTGGCGTTTATTGTAGAATTTATTGAGTTTTAGAGTTCATATTTTTCTTTGTTTCTCCCTGTTGGTGTTCATGTGTGTCCTTAATGTTACACACATTTAGCCTGTAGTGCTGCTGTCTGTGAACAGTTGGTTGTTGAATATGTGTGTGTGTGTGTGTGTGTGTGTGTATTTTTTCCTCTTTTTCTTTTACAAGTGCAGCAGTTAGGGAACCGCTGTACATTTCCATTCGTGCTCTGTCCCCATATTCACATCTTTTATTTTCTCCCCCTTTTTTTTCTTACTTGCTGTTTTCTCTGCCTGTCAGCTCTGGCGTTGCCATATTACACGTGCACTTGTGCGAACAATACAAATGAATAAATAAGTAAAATGAGAACATTTCAAGAGGCACCTATAACGAATTTAAAGAGCTCATCATGGAGAAGCAAATCTGTTTGGCACAGCAGATCAGATCATGACAGGCTTTATAAACAAATCTAAAACGAGATGTGAAAACCTTCAAAACAGCATCAGAGCAGCACACAGGATCTGGGTTACAGCTAGGTGCCGGTTTCTTCATGTAACTTTAGACTCACTCCATGACGGTGAGACCTGAGGCCGCACTCTCAAATAGGATGCCTGATGATGATGTCACTCACTATCACCCAAAAACCAAACTGGAGTTTTCAGTGGAAGAACCTTCAGTGTCTGAAGGCGAAGCATCAGGTGAAGAACACGGTGAAATGTGGGATCTGCACCAACAGTGATGGAGGAGACTCGGAGTCTTATGAGACTCGTGTGATATGATTTATTCATTAAAGAGGCCACTTTGCTTTTTTTCTCGTACAGAAGTATGGATCAAATAAAGGTGTTTTTAAAAGGGGAGCACACGATAGTTTAATGATTCCCACAATGTTTCTATTTTTTTCTGTGATATACTGAACACCTTTAATTAAATCGTACATCATCTTTTTTTAACACATTTGCAAGAGTTTAGCTTTCCTAACAGTTGCTCTAATCAAGTTTCACATTACATATATCTTCTAAGGATACTGTAAGTGATTTTCTTCCATATGTAGCATTTATACTACCATATTAATGGAAACTGAGCTTCTCATGGGCGTGTAACTGTCTTCACTGCATGACTGTTTTATGGCCACAGTAATAATTTAAGGACACTGAGGCCCTAACCTTTGCCCCTTTCACTGCTGGGATGTAATATTTCTCTGTGTTTTTAATGAAAACTTTAATATAGAGTTCATTCAGGGTTAACTCAAATGTTCTGTGCTCTGTAACTGAGGTCAGATCTGCAGGGAAGTTGGTTATCTGTCCCGTCAGTGTCATTCACTCAAAGACCAGCATGCTTCTTCTTCGTGGCCAGTAAACGTTTCCTCACATCCTTAATGTTTCACAAAACTACTGTGAGAAAGAAAACTGAAGTCCATGTGAACTTGTTACAACTTGTAAAAACACATTTAAGGTGACAGACAAGCAGTGAGCAGCCTGGAGAGAGCAAACGAGCTGAAAAATGTCTTCAGCAGCCCTCCACTGCCTCCTCCACATGCCCTCACTACCCTCAGTGATTTTACTCTTCCTCCTTCTTCACCACAAGTGAACTCTGTGGATCAGATCCACCCCTCCCACAGCTGACAAATACACCCTACTTGGCTGTGACTTCTGGCCACATTAGGAGACAGCTGGAAAAACTACTCCAGAGCAAGTAAATGGTAAATGGACTGGTTCTTATATATAGCACTTTTCTACTCTACCCGAGCACTCAAAGCACTTTATATAACATGTCTTCATTCACCCATTCATACAAGCAATTTTTTCCCACAAAAATTACATTTGAATATGGAAATGATCCTATCTGCTTCCTGCAGTAAAGAAGTCAACACATCAGAGCTTAACGACTATCAACCAGTTGCCCTCACGTCGTGTGATGAAGGTACGAGTCTTGACCCACCCGGGTAAACATGAACACAAGTCTTGACCATCTGCAGTTTGCTTAGATTAAATTCGGGGGTGGCTGATGCAATTATCTACATTCTACACCTTACTCCCTTCTAGATAGTAAAGACTGCAGCGTGAAGATCACCTTTGATTTCTCAAGTGCATTTAACATCATTCAGCAGCTGCTGCTGAAAGAGAAGCTACAAGAAATCTCAGTAAACATGTCCACCATCTCAAGCGTTACTGACTTCCTGCCAGACAAGTACATCTCTGGGTCATACTACCTACAGAAACGCCCATGATTCTGCAGTGGTTGGATGTATCAGCGATGGGCAGGAGTTGTACAGAGCACTAGTGGATGATTTTGTGGAGTAGTCTGGGAGAAATCATCTGCTTCTGGAAGTGCCTGAGACCACAGAGATGATGAATGACTTCAGATACTTGTACTCCTCCAGCACATCAACATCCTGTCCCAGGATAGACACAGTGACAGCAGGCTAAACTGGAAGACCAACGCAGAGTTTAACTTTGAGATCTTTCACTATGTGCAACAAAGTGATAGAGATTTTTTAACAGTCAGTTGTGGTGAGTGCAGTGTCCTTTGCCGTGGTCTGCTGGTGGAGCAGTGATACACTGATGAGGAAGGCTGTCTCTGTGATTGGAGGTCACTGAACAAACTGTCATCCATCTCTGATAATCCTGACCACCTTCTGCACCTCTAACTGGTCAGACAGCCGAGCGCCAATGATTCAGCTCCGCTGCCACAAGGACTCCTGTAGGAAGTCTATCATACCACATGCTATCACCTTCTATGATACAGTATATCTGTTTGACATAAAAATAAGAAGAAGAAGAAAAAAGAATACCTTCAATTGTTTTAACAAAAGAATTTCCCAAATATTGGAAAAAGTATTTATCATCATCATCAAAATAGCTTTAAAGTTGTGTAATAACTGTTCCAACTATAAAGTTCCTTGAGCCGTATTTTGAGTGTAATTAATTTGCCAAGAGACTGACAATTTTTCATTCTTTTGGCCACAATAATCATGTAGAGAAAATCTACTTTGGTTACAGCCTTAAAACAACACAACGGTAAACATGTAAGAATTACATATCAGGCAGTTTGCATCAACAGTGTGGCCTATTACTCTACATAATGAAACAGATTTAACATTCACACTGATTTAGTGGCCAATAGGATTCTTTGCAAGATTTTGTTTTCCATGCAGTTCAGTTTTAGCTTTTTTCATTGAAATTTCAAAGTGTTGTAGAAATATTTTTTTAACACCTGAATGGGTCAGAGCACCTGAGCAAGATGGCAGCGTCTCACAAGCACCGATGCAGTTATCTGTGGGATCATACATGGAATATGTGGCTGACATTTTCCTTGCAACAATTTATCCTCCTGATTTGTGCACTACGTGTTAAAGTCAGGTTTGCTAACTTTTTTCTTAACAAGACACATGCTGTGTGTTTCACAGGCGCAGCGAGCAGGCACTGCAGTCAGCACTGATTTCTGGTTATGATTTCACACATAATACTCGTGATAATAACAGCAGGAGAAAAGGCTCACTTGAGTGGTTTTGGTGGAACGCCAAGGTCATGCAGTTTGTGATGGTCAGTTTTTTGATGAAAATTCACAGATGGTTGGAGTGAGGAAAGAAACATGAATTAAATATAAGACCATAAACTTATTGTGCAGGCTATTATGGACACTTGCACACAGTGGCTCTGAATACAGTTTCAGATTTTTGTTGACTTTGCCATAAATGTGATCATTTTACTGTGTGCTTATTGTTGAGGTCTTGGTCGTGGTGTAGTACTGGACAGCATTATATTGCAGTGTGCACCCTGTTAACATACACTATAGTTTACACATTAAAGATGTGATCACATGTAACACCAGCAATATAATTTACTTACTTAAGTGCCCATATGGCCTGGCCTACGTTGGTAAAACTGCCAGACCACTCAAAATAAGGATCTTTGAAGATAGAACTAATTTTCAAAATCTTGACACCAGGAGCCTGGTTGCTGTTCTTAGCCACCGTTAGCTCTCCCCCAGCAGATTGTCCTTTGCCAAAACAATGTCACCTCTGTAGGTTTTTTGGGGCCTCTCCCCAATCGGACCAGGAGTCACATGTTTAGCCATGTGTTCTCCTTGAATTGCTGGATGTCTGAATGGTGCCCAAAGAATGGTGTGGGCTTTATATCTATTTGGGAAAGTTTCTGGAGAAAACCTGGTCTTGTTAGAATAGATGGCATCCATCCCACTTTGAATGGAGCAGCTGTAGAAATCTGGCTGAATTTATTAAACCTCCAAAAACGTTACTGCCCAGGGTTGAGACCAGGAAGCAGAGTTGCAGTCTTACACGCCTCTCTGCAGCTTCTCTCCTGCCATCCCCTCAAAACTCCATCCCCACAGAGATGGTGCCTGCTCCCAGACCACCAAAAAACAAACCAAAAATAATAATCAAAAAACAATGTGAGCATAAAAAGTCACAAAAAAAGAACAAGTCCCTGTTAGTAAATGATTTAATAATTGATCAACATATTGATTTATTGTGCCTTACAGAAACCTGGTTACAGCAGGATGAATATGTTAGTTTAAATGAATCAACACCCCCGAGTCACACTAACTGTCAGAATGCTCGAAGCACAGGTCGAGGAGGAGGAGTAGCAGCAATCTTCAATTCCAGCTTAGTAATTAATCATAGACCCAGACAGAGTTTTAATTCTTTTGAAAGCCTGACTCTTGGTCTTGCCCACCCTAATTGGGAAATTCAAAAACCTGTTTTATTTGTTATTATCTATCGTCCACCTGGTCCTTACTCAGAGTTTCTGTCTGATTTCTCAGACTTTTTATCTGATTTAGTGCTCAGTTCATATAAAATAATTATAGTGGGTGATTTTAACATCCATGTAGATGCTAAAAATGATAGCCTCAACACTGCATTTAGATTCAATTGGCTTCTGTCAGAATGTAAAGGAGCCCACCCACCACTTTAATCATACTCTGTATCTTGTCCTGACATATGGCATTGAAACTGAAGACCTAACAGTATTCCCTGAAAGCCCCCTCCTGTCTGATCATTTCTTAGTAACATTTACATTTAATCTAATGGATTACACAGCAGTAGGGAATAAGTTTTATTACAGTAGGAGTCTTTCTGAAAGTGTTGTAACTAAGTTCCATCCATCCACTTCCACTTATCCTGTTCAGGGTCGTGGGGGGGGGGGGGTGGAGCCTATCCCAGCTGTTGTAGGGTGAGAGGCAGGGTACACTCTGTACAGGTCGCCAGCCTGTCGCAGGGCCAACACAGGGAGACAGGCAACCATCCACATTCATACCTATGGGCAATTTAGAATGACCAATTAACCTAACCCCACTAACTGTATGTCTTTGGACTGTGGGAAGAAACCCACACAGACAAGGGGAGAACATGCAAACTCCACACAGCAAGAGGCCTGGTGGAATTGAACCCAAGCCTTCTAGATGTCATTCCAGCTGTGAGGCAGCAGTGGTAACCATCACACCACTATGCTGCTGCTGCAACTACGTTTAAGGATATAATTCCTCTATTGTTATGCTCTTCAGTGCCATGTGCCAACACAGTGCAGAGCAGCTACCTAAACTCTGCTCCATTGGCATAGATTATCTTGTCAATAGTTTTACATCCTCACTTCATATGACTCTGGATACTGTAGCTCCTCTGAAAAAAATACCTAAAATCAGAAGTATAAAGAGGAAATGGCTAAACAGAGGTCTGACTCTGTTTGAATATCTTCATTTAGCCTTGAAAATGAGTTTGTTGCTCTATGAAAAGCTCTTGTAAAGCTAGGATATCTTACTTTTCAAAACAGATTGAAGATAATAAGAACAAGCCCAGGTTTCTTTTCATCACTGTAGCCAGGCTGACAAAGAGTCAGACCTCTGTTGAGCCGAGTATTCTTTTAACTTTAACTGATATTTACAGTGGTATGCAAAAGTTTGAGCACCCCTGAAAATTTTCATGATTTTCCGTCATACATCACTGGTTGTTCGGATCAGCAATTTCAGTGAAATATATCATACAGCAGATGAACACAGTGATATTTAAGAAGTGAAATTAAGTTTATAGGATTTACAGAAAGTGTGCAATAATTATTTAAACAAAATTAGGCAGGTGCAGAACTTTGGGCACCCCAAAAGAAAAATGACATCAATATTTAGTAGATCCTCCTTTTGCCAAGCCAAGCCAAGTTGATTTATAAAGTACTTTAAAAACAGCAACCACTGACCAAAGTGCTGTACATAAAACACATCAGGACAAGAGAAAAATAAAATTTACAAAGATAAAAAATGTAAAAGTTACACACAAACAAAAGAACTATAAAATGCATAATCTATCCTAACAATAAATTAGTAAAATAATACACACAAATAAAACTAATGATAAAAGCATAATTTTATCTTAGAAATTAATAAATTAACAATTTCAATAGACAGACGCTCATATTAATCAACGACCAGATGAAATAAGTGTGTCTTAAGAGCAGACTTAAACTTGGCCAATGAAGAGGCCTGTTTAATGTCTAATGGCAAAGTGTTCCAGAGTTTGGGAGCTACCACAGCAAAGGCTCTATCTCCTCTGAGCCTCCGCTGTATCCTCGGCACATCCAGGTGCAGCCGATCAGCTGATCTGAGTGACCGGGAAGGAGTATGTAAGTGCAGCAACTCGGAAAGATAAGGTGGGGCAAGGCCATGTAGTGACTTAAAAACAAATAAAAGGATTTTAAAATGAACTCTAAAATGCACGGGCAGCCAGTGCAGTGAGGATAAAACAGTGGTAATATGCTCTCTTTTTCGCGATCCCATCAATAGGGTTGCAGCAGCATTTTGAACCAGTTGCAGATGGGCTAGAGCAGACTGGCTAACACCAACATATAAAGCATTGCAGTAATCCAGTCTAGTGGTAATAAAAGCATGGACCACTACTTCAAAATGCTTCTTCGATAACACATTTTTTATTTTCCAGCTGCCCCAAATGAAAGAAGATAGATCTCACCACTGCACTGATCTCTCCAATTTAAAACTCTGGTCCATAATAAAACCCAAATTTGTGACAGATAGCTTTACATATTGTGATAATGAACCCACGTCCAAGGGGGAAGATCCACCCAGGACGCTAAGGCCAAAGACAATCACCTCTGTCTTTTTTTAAAATTCAAGAAATTTAGAGCCATCCATGCTTTAATATCATCAAGGCACTCAGCTGGGGTCTGTATAGAGTTGGCTTCCTTGCGTTTCAAAGGCATATAATTCTGAGTATTATCAGCATAGAAATGGAAAGCAATTTTATGCTTTCTGAGAATGGTTCCGAGGGGGAGCAGATACAAAGAAAATAACAAAGGTCCCAGAATTGAACCCTGTGGTACTCCACATGTTAACAGAACAGGGGATGATTCAAACTCATTTAGATTTACGCAGAAAGACCTTTGGTTCAAGTGAGACTTAAGCCATTTCAAAATGGTGCCATGAAAACCAGCACAATGCTCTAAACGAGAAATTAAAATATCATGGTCCACTGTGTCAAAAGCAGCTGTTAAATCTAAAAGCATTAAAATCGCATGATCTCCTGTATCTGTAGTCAAAAGAATGTCATTAAACACCTTCAACAACACAGATTCTGTACTGTGAAGAAGTATAAAACCAGATTGAAAGATCTCGAGAATATTATTTTCATCTAAAAAGGCTTTCAACTGGTTATAGACAACTTTCTCTAATATTTTAGACAGAAAAGAGAGTTTGGAAATAGGCCTAAAATTAGATAACAGAGGGGGGTCCAATCCAGGTTTTTTGATCAGTGGTTGAATTGAGGCACATTTAAAAGATTTAGGAACTACGCCTAAGGACAAGCTACTGTAGATAAAAGCCAGGACTAGTGGGCCTAAGGCAGCAATAGCCTCTTTAAAAAGTCGGGGTGGATTAGTATCTTTAGGAGATCCGGAGATCTTCAGATGACTAACGGTCTCATACAGCAAAGGCAAAGTAGCAGGCTCAGACTGTTACAAGGCAGTAGAGCAAGGAACAGAGACTGAAGGGTCAAAGGTTGGAGGTGATATGAGGGCCCTAACATTGTTTGCTTTATCCACAAAGAACTTACAGAATTCCTCACATACCTCAGGTGAAGACTCAATACCAGTATGCTGGGGGGGCATTTAAAACTTTATCAATAGTATTAAATAAAATACGAGGCTTGTGGCAATTTAACAAGATTATCTTCGACATGTGCTCTCATTTGGTATGTTTAACAAATACTGGTAGTGATGCCAACAGTCCCTTAACATTTGAAAAGACACCTGTAATCTGTCTTTTTTCCATTTTCGTTCAGCTTTCCGATATTTACGTCGGGCAGCACGAGCTATGTCATTTAACCAAGGCTCTAGCTTAATTTTAGATTTCCTGGATTTCACTGGGGCCATTTCACCTAAAGCAGTCTGGCAAATAGAATGAAACCAGGAATTAAGCATCTCTGTATCTAAACATACAGAATCCGGAATTCTGCAGTTCTGTTTGATAATGGAGCCGGAAAATCAGCAGTGAGCTGGTTTACAACAGGATGACTACGTGCGGGAACACAAAGCCAAAATGTCAAAAAGCACCAGCTTATGATCCCAAAAGACAGCATCATTTAACAACGAGTTAGAAATAGACAGACCACTGGATAAAACAAGTAAAACAAGGTCCAGAGTATGCCCACATTCTTGAGTGGGCCCAGACACCCATTGCATAAAATTAAAAGAATGTATCAAATTTAATACGTCCTTAACCAACGGTTTATTAGGACAATAAACATGTATGTTAAAATCTCCAATAATGAGGACTTGGTCAAATTTAGGAATAATTTTTGCCAACAGTTCAGAAAATTCATTAAAAAAGTCCTTATTATATCCAGGCGGCCTGTAGATGATAGCACACATCACAGGGTAAGAACGACCCAATTCAAATGAACTTACTTCAAAGCTGGAGAAAGATGATGACGGGAGCAGCGACTTACATTTATACACATAGACGTTGCTATTCTACCTCCACGGCCTGACGTCCAGGGACAATTAATATAGTCACAGCCAGGCAGTAAAAGTTCAGATAAGACACTGAAATCCCCAACATTCACCCAAGTCTCTGTCACACAGAGAAAGTGTCTCTGAAAGTCCATCTGAGGTGAAAAAATCCTTAAGAATAAAAGTTTTATTTGAAAGGGATCTAGCGTTCACCAGGCCAATCCTCACGGATACCGGTGGAGCCGGGACGTTAACACTGGAGACATCCTGGTGAAGGGTCCGCAGATTTCCCGGATCCACTCCCCACCGCTTGGAACGGCGAAACCGGAGGCGGCAAGGCCGTGGCAGTAGGACCAGCCCTTCAGAGTCAACAACTGGCCTCAGCCAGGTGTAAGCAGGGTCCAAAAAGAAAAGCAGTTATGAGGCACTCTGTAAACAGGGTACAACAGATATTTTTCAGTTGTCCCAGTATATTGTGCTAAGTAGGCCTTCATCCTCACCAGCCTCCCACCATGCAGAAATAACAGCCTCTAAACGCTTCCTATAGCTTCCAATGAGAGTCTGGATTCTGGTTGAAGGTATTTTGGACCATTTCTCTTTACAAAACATCTCCACTTCAGTCAGATTTGGTGGTTTCCAAGTGATATTGACTGGAATCCATGCCACCCTCAATTTTAACAAGATTCCCAATACTTGCACTGGCCACACAGCCCCACAGCATGATGGGACCGCCACCAAATTTTACTGTGGGTAGCAAGTGTTTGTCTTGGAATGCTGTGTTCTTTGCATACCGCCCCTTGTTATATCCAAATAACTCAGTTTAAGCTTCATCAGTCCACAGCAGCTTTTTCCAGAATGAAGCTGCTTGTCCAAATGTGCTTTAGCATACCTCAGTGACTCTGTTTGTGGTGTGTGCTCAGAAAAGGCTTCTTCTGCATCACTCTCCCATACAGCCTCTCCTTGTGCAAAGTGCGCTGAATAGTTGAACAATGCACAGTGACAGCATCATGATGTTGTAGGTCTTTGGAGCTGCTCTGTGGGTTGACTATGACTGTTCTCACCATCCTTCCCCTCTGCCTAGCTGAGATTTTTCTTGGCCTGCCACTTCGGGCCTTAACTAGAACTGTACCTGTGGTCTTCCAGTTCCTCACTATGTTCCTCACAGTGGAAACTGACAGCTGAAATCTCTGAGAGAGCTTTTTGGATCCTTCCCCTAAAACCATGATGTTCAACAATCTTTGTCTCCCATGTGGCCACTCTTCAGAGAAGATGCAAAGAGGAGAAACACTTGCAATTGTCCACCTTAACCCTTTCTCATAATTGGATTCACATGGGTATGTAGGTCAAGGGTCAATGAGCTTACAAAACAAATTTTGTGTTCCAATAATTAGTGCTAAAGGTATTCAAATCAATAAAACCACAAGGGTGCCCAAACTTATGGACCTGCCTACTTTTGTTTAAATAATTATTGCACACTTTCTGTAAATCCTATAAACTTCATTTCACTTCTCAAATATCACTGTGTTCATCTGCTATATAATATATACTAACTTCAGCAGTTACTTCCTCCAAACCATCAACCTGTCTATTAGACCCCATTCCTACAAGACTGTTCAAAGAAGTCCTACCATTAATTAATTCTTCAATCTTAAATATGATTTATCTAGCTTTATTAATGGGCCACATAAAACAGGAACGGCTTATTTGAAGAGTTTCAGTCAGGTTTCATAATTCATCACAGTACAGAAACAGCATTAGTGAAGGTTACAAACGATCTTCTTACAGCCTCTGACAGTGGACTCATCTCTGTGCTTGTCCTGTTGGACCTCAGTGCAGCTTTGATACTGTTGAGTTTTTCCTTTCCATTGTCACCAAGTGCTTGCACCAAGGTGGGTGTCTGATTGTTGGGGTTTTCTCTGTATCATTGTAGGGTTTTTACCTTAAAATATAAAGTGGCTTCAGCCAACTGTTATTGTGATTTGGTACTATATAAATAACATTAATAACACATCAATAGAACACTTTACCCTTCCTGACATAGGGTTACCGTGGCCCCACCCTGGGGCCAAGCCTGTGGAGAGAGCTTGAGGGAGAATATCTGATGGCCGGGTATTAGTCCATGGTGGCTAGGTGGGTGCAGACCAAAGAGTAGTCCACCCTCCTTTTGACCCCATCCACAGGAAGTGTCATAGTGGTCGGGTGCAATGTGTGTTGAACCAAGGGTGGAGGCATAGGCAGGGGCAGCAGACCTAAGCGGAGAAGCCCAGACCTTCTTCTCCCCAGCCACCCTATCCCGCTCATCTGAGGGGACACTGAGGCGTTCCCAGGTCAACTGAGTAGGACATGGCCAGAACACATCTCCCAAGAGGGGCCCAGGAGGCATCCTAGTCAGATGCCCGAACCACCACTGTCTGCCAGAGCCTCCACCCTTGACCCGGATAAGTGGAAAAAATAGATGGATGGATGGATGGATGGATGGATGGATGGATGGATGGATGGATGGATGGGAACTCTACGAGGACAGAATGTTTTTACAGCTCACCTGTTTAAATGGTATCAAGGCTTAAAGTTTAGATTATTAAGGGCGTGGTCTCTTTGACTGACAGACATATGGTGGCAGGCACACGCAGCTGCTGTCTGTCTGCAAGGCTTGACCTCAGCTAACTGGTGTCCCTAAACTGGAATTCTGGATGTGTCTGAGCAGTTGGAGCCTTTTGGAGCATTTTTAATGCAATTATCTGACCAATAATATGGCCGCTGTGCAGTTAATTGTAGTAAACAGACTGTACAAGAAGGTTTGGAGCTTCTAACAAAAATTCACTTTAGCAGAATGCAATGGAGCCGGTGATGCAGATACACTCTGTACATGGAGTACTTGTACACATTTACTGATCTTCTGTTTAAGCAATGAGCAAAAAACTGGTTTGTAATAAAGACAATGGGATGTAATAAACTCCAAAGTGCAGCAAATGAATTTCACTGAATGACGTAATGTGCTTATTGTGATTAAAGTGATGCAGATGGGAGCTCTCCAGTATATTGCATTGTCACAAAGAATATACAGCATATGTACAGCATGCAAGATGTGTAAGAAGAAACTAACATGGACTTTGTTTCCATTCATTGCATCACTTATATATGAAAAACAAAAATCTGCCACTACATTAGCATAAAATTGTTTTATATCAAAACATCTTATTGATTTTGGTTCTCTGTTTGTTTCTGTTTCAGTGTGTATAATTTAATGCATTACAAATCTCAGTAAATACCTTGTCATGTGCTAAACCCAACTGGGAATTTTCTCAGGCTCATTATAAAAACCACTTTTTTCCTCTCTTTCTGTCCTCTCTCAAATCTGTGACAGCCTCGTGTTTTAATTTTTTTCTCGACTTTTATCTTATTTTTCCCTTTTTGCGTCTCAGCCTGACAGCTTCTCTCTGCTTTTCTGTCTCTTTCTTTACATTTGCCTTTCAGTAGCTATCCACGGAGACAGCTTTAAGAAGAATATCAACCACAAAGGAAGCTTAATAATCATTGTA
>JAMQGT020011853.1:0-159520 GCA_024447675.2 Pterophyllum scalare
ATCTAAAAAGCACTTTGAGTGCACAGTATGAAAAGAAAAGCACTGCATTAAAAACAATTTTTACGATTGTGGCATCACAAGAAACTCTTTGAAAGATTGTTAGATCACGCTGAGATAACATGTATTATCAGATTTTCCACAAAACTCTGGAGCCCATGGAGCTTACAGTAAGTGAAGCTGTCATTAAAGCAAAAGTGGGTCAAACAGACACTAAGATATTCAGAGGTTTGATTTGTCAGTATCAAGGCTCCTTACAAAATAAATTGGTACCAAATTTTGGATACCAAAAAAAAAAAAAAAAGAAAGAAAAAAGATTTTATTTGTAAGCAATCTGGTGTTTCATGAAGCATTTTTAAAGTACTGGAATTGCAGAGAAGTAGCTCGAGGAAGAATATCCCCTATGTTAGTCTTAATGACTGTCTTTAGAATACAACTGTTCTTGTAACCCACACAGCAGTTATGCTGTCGCATGGGTCTACTACACCAAATGAAGGAGAAGTGCTTGTAGAGAGACAGAAACCCTCTGGGCATTACACTGTGACTCTGGTTCTTATGAGTTTTAGCAGAGGCTTTTTTCTGTCTGTTAGGCTTCTCCTGAGGGCAAGATGTCGAATGAGAGAGAAGGAAGGGGGGGCAGTAACACTGCCTGTTACCCACAGCGTGGACTGCTTTCTGCTTCATTTGTGCATTTGTAATTTAAAGCACGGGAGATATAAGCGGGGTTGTGATAGGTTGGTTTTGGAAGGGGTGGAGGGGTAAGCATTTGTATTAACCCCACTAGCATTAGCAGTGGTGATTTTTGCACAGGCCAATGTTCTTATCGAAGTTATTATTATTATTTATTTGCTTTCTTAGTGTAGAGCGGCTCTCCAAGCATTTCATGCCTGCTTTGTGACATGCGGTACCTGGAACACGACAAGTTGAGCAATTTTCTGTAGGCTTTTTTGACCAGGCTTTGGACAACATTAGTTCTTCTGATACTAAGAATGGTGCGTTTCAGTTTGGCACCCCTATAGTAAGCGATATTCTTAATATGGGTCAGTAGTTCTTATTATTAATAGCAGTTCTAGCACCCAACACGAGACAGTGTTTCTCTTATGACTTGTAAAGGACCTTCGAAAAGAAGCCTCGGCGCCACTCTCAATATGCACAATTCAGAAAGCAGAAACACCATTCTAAACAGGCCACCAGTTCATGGCAGAACTCCTTTCAAGAAATAAAAAAAAGAAAAAAGAAAAATGTGTATTTTTACCTCTGTAGTTAAAGCAGCAGTCTGCTCAACACTGCTCAACAAGCTTTGCATGGAATTCCAGTGCCTTTGAACTTTTCAAATATCAAAGCACAGACTCGCTCTTTATTTATTCCTTTTTATCTAACCTGGCAGGTAAATCTAACCAATTACTATTCTTAAATAAATAAAATGCGAACCAAAATGTAAAATAGTTTAATTTGTGAACAACAACTTCAGTCTCTCCCAGAATGTTGCCCACATCCAAATACACCGGTACAGTGATAAGAAGGGTTTAATTACTGAATTAGTGGTGGAGCCACAGAGGTAGTCATACATCAGAGGAAACTTTCACGAAGAGTGATGCAATCTTTTCTTCATGGATAAAATTATGCTCCGGCGTAATTCATCCTAAAATGAGCGGTTTATTTATGACACATGTCAGCTTCAGCTTTTCAAGACGGTTACAAAAAAAGAGAGATCAAAACATGAAATGCTTCCTGCCGTGTCGCTTAGCTTGAAATACACTGCTATTTTGGCAGAAAGCAGTCATCCTCAGCCAAGAAATCCACTGTGTTAAGCTGCACCCACCATCTCCTCCAGACTCCCAGGAGTTTCTCTGTCCCTTGTTAGTTTTGCTGAAAAAGAAAAAGACACCAAGTGCATGGGCATGTGCTTTGTTTTGAGTATTTGCCTATGTGTCTTCACAAATGTCATTGTGTGCCTCCATCTTTCTGGCTATATTTAAAATTTGTGGGCATGTGCTTTATGATTCCTGAATGCCAAAAGGCTCTTGCCTTTGTTTTGTCTCTAATGCTGGCAGGACCCTCTGAAGTGCAGGTTAGTAAGCCTAATGTTTATACAGCAACAAAATCCAAAAGAACAAAGCAGTCCTGGAGGCTGGTGCCTGTTTCCTGGCCAATCAGAGGTGACAGCCAGAACCCAGTTCAAAATGCATTTTATGGCCCACAAAAGTAAGCTTTATGCTTCCTGGGAGAATTCGTGCAGATCTGTGTACTGTATATACATGTAAAAACTCTGACACCACATTATGAATGTTATGGGCTCAAGCAATGGGTTTTAGGGCCAGTAAAATGTGTGTGTATATATATATATATATATATATATATATATATATATATATATATATATATATATATATATATCTTACATTGTGTGCAGTTATCTCTGTTAACTTGTTTTAAAAACTCTGATAATTACCATAAACAAACAGAAGGAACCTGCTGCATTTGTTTACATGACACTCACACACCTCAGCCACAAAGTGGTAGGCCACATAAAATAACAGAGTGGGGTCAGCGGATGCTGAGGCACGTAGTGTGCGGAGGTCGGCAGCTTTCTGCAGTCAGTCACTACAGACCTTCAAACTTCACGTGGGCTTCAGATTAGCTCAAGAACAGTGCGCCGGGAGCTTCTTGGAATGGGTTTCCATGGCCGAGCAGCTGCATCCTTGCCTTGCATTATCAAGTGCAATGCAAAGTGTCGGCTTCAGTGGTGTAACGCACGCCACCACTGGACTCCAGAGCAGAGGGGATCTGTTCTCTGGAGTGACAAATCACGCTTCCCCATCTGGCAGAAGCGTGATTCATGAGAGTTCGCTCTTCTTTAATGTGGGCCTGTTTCTTACAGCATAAAGTGCCTTGAGATTACTGTTATTGTTAACTGGTGCTATGGAAATAAAATTCAGCTGAACGACTGAGAGTCTGCTGCAGAAATATCTCACCTGATTTATGTTCAACAATCAGCCTGGATTGTAAAGCAAAAAGCTGACCTCCAAAAGCAAAGAAAAGGTCAAGAAAAACCTCTGGATAGATGTTTTGACTGAACTCTATCTTGTATTGACTATAGTTACTTGTGCATTGACTTATGGAGCATCTCACCCCCCCCCCCAAAAAAAAACAAACAAACAAACAAACAAAAAAACCCCACATAATACACACTCAAAAGCATGCCTTCTCTTCGAGAGGTATTCAGAAAACCACATTTCTTCACCTAATTAGACCCATCATTCTCATGGGATGCACATTACACCAGGATTATACCAGTTTAAGTTCATGTTGTTGATCTGATGAATTCTAAAGGCTCATTGTGATTTGCAAATTATAATCAAGGCTGAGAGACAATTATCATGAGTGTGTTTTGTTGTAAAGGTTTCCTCCATGGTATTGGCATTACTTAACTGTAAAATACAAGAACCCAGCTGTAGCTTTTAATGACACAGTAGCTTGTATAACTGTACCATACTATTCACTGCTTGATTATGATTATGGCTTTGATTTAAAAGATGCAACTGGGAGCACGAGAGAGGAGGGAGTATGAATGATAAATCTGTGTGTGGGGATCAGATGCATACATTAAACTAAAGTAGTTGTATAGTCTGTCAACATGTGATTGTTGTTGTTGATGATGATGTTTGAGGGAAATAAACAAGGGAGCAGACTTATTCCAAATGAAGGATTAAAAGCACTGATTTTATCAAAAGCACGACAGGACAATGCACTCAAGCTTCATTACTTTTTGAGAAGCTGTAACATCCTGCTCTCACCCAGAGCCAAAGTACAGGAGAGATAATAATTTATTTGCCAAAGTTCTGTTTTAACTTTAAGCATTGTTAAAAAAAACAGCAAAAAACAGTGGTGTGTGGGCTCAATCAGTAGTTTGCCCCAGTATTAAACCATGTTCTATTAGTTGCTGTCTAAACTGGTAACAATTATCACTGCACGTCATAATTAATAAGGCCGAGTAGAAAGCTGCCAAAAAGAGTGGCAGTCACAACACAGCTTTAATGATAGTTTCCTATCATATTTGTATTTGTTACCTTAAAGGGAAATAATGTGAAGATATTTTGCAACTTCTCAGTGTTGCAAATTCACGTGTCAAAGTTCACTTAAGCCCAACATTATGTAAGAGCAATGGGCGAACTTACTTTGGCAAACAAAACTTACAAACTTGTAGTCACCAGTCCTTCTTTCCCAATGGCAGTGACCTCAGTAGCACTGTTTCGGTGTTTTTCAACTGGGAACTCGGCCAATTTGCATCACTAGTGGTTACTCTGCATGTCATCGCTGCACATTGCCAATGCTGACATTCCACGGTCTCTGATCTGCTCGTCGCTGCTAGTCTTTTCCAGCCCTTTAAGGCTGAAATAATAACTTAAGGATCTTCAGTACTTTGAGTAAACAGAGATCTGCGCCTCTAATGAGTTGCAACAACTGGTAAAATATTTGCCATCTCTAGTGAGTCATGTGGTGAGGGAAGGATGTGCCAGGAAGTGAATAATTTTAAATTAAAAAAGGGAGAAAAAAAATCTGAAAAGTCAGTCAGTCTTTGTACATGTGTTAGAAATAACAAGAGGAGGTCATTAACCTGGGCTTGTAACGTAATGCTGCCAAGACAGACTGAGACGGGGTGATTGCCGGTGATTATCTCTTTAGCCATGGGAGCCAGTGTGACTGGAGCCATGGCTGTGTTAGGTCCTGGCTGTGGCACATTAACTCATAACAGGTGTAATGCTAGTTAGAGTGACCTGGCATGGTTGCGCTGACTGAGTTGAACAGAAGCAGCTGTATTCCTGCACTTCTGTGGTGAATCCGTTACACATCCGTCATATCTGATAAAACCACGGCAGGCTCAGATCCTGTGTTCAGATGCAGTTGATTCAACCACAAATGCAGCCAAAGTCCTGGCAGTGACCATATCCACAGTCAGAGCCTCGCCCGGCACAGTTCAAGCAGCTGCAGCTGTCCTCGCAGCTTGTGGCTGTGTTTTCACAGCCTGGCCTTTTGAATAGAGAAATAAGTAATTAATTTTAAATGCCATCAACAAGGGTCACACCAGCATGGAGAATGCAAAAACTGGGGAAGAAATGGTTAGCAATCTCCAAGGTCACAAATTAAAGTTTTTGAATTGTCCTTGAAACCTTGTTGATTACAGCATAGTTCCTAATGCAAGGCTCTCCTGACAGTTAGAGCTTGATGCCTGTTCAAGTTGGGAGTGCTGTGCTGTTAATCAGCCATGCTTTTCAGTATAAAATGTTCAACATGGAAAGGGAGGAGCATTTTTTAAATTTATTTATTTCCTGGCAGTTAAGCTGGCAGCAGAAGCCATTACAGAGTTGAACCGAGGTCTGCGTGAAAAGAAAAGCCAACACTGGGGGACGGGGATGCAATGTTTCAATGATACGTGTGTTACGTACCCACCCAAAATCTCTGAAGAAATATTTAGCAGCTGACCTGCAGCAACAAAGAGAGGCGCTCTTTAAATCTTAATCTGCACGCAGCACTTCTGTGCACATTTAGCTGCTGTTGGGCTTGAATATTGTTTTCTGAAAATAAAAGCCATTGTAAACGGGAATGAGCGATACTCTCTCCAGTAGCGGGCGGCGACTGCATTCACTCGTGATTACCAGTTTTCCCTTTTTCGCAAGTTAGTTACCTTTGTCCATATATAGTAACTCAACCCCGTTTTTTATGACGATCATGCTTCAGCATACTGTTCATGTCACAAACAAATCCAATTCCCTAGGTATATTATGGCGTAAATCAGATAGTATCCAAATCAACTGCCAAAAGCTTTCAGCAAGTAGACAGTGCTATATCCAGCATCAAATAGAAGAGCCTATGCTCATCCACACATCTTCCTGCGCCTGTTTTCCTGCCTTGACAGCATCTAACGCTGACATCTGAGATTAGAGCTGTTTCTCATACACTGAGCCATCCTTGGAAGTGTGCTGTGTTTATGCTTCCCTCCTTTTATCCTCTACTTCTACCCTGTACTGGGAATATTCTGATGCACAAAACCATCTTGTGAGACAGACATTTGAAGTCTCATCAGCTTCCATCCCTCGCAGGACTCTACTTAACATTAAATTGCATTAAATATTTTATTGTAACGTGTACTGTCATTGACACTGAGTTACGGCTTTGTGTAGGCAAGAATTTCAGAGGGTGCTTCATGCCTGACTGGTTGTTCGATATTCTGCAATTTGATTCAGTGTTCAAATTCGATTACATTGTGTTGTGTTAATAACACGAGCATAAGAACCTGTTTGGAAACAAGGTAGTGTGGCAGACTAAAACAAAAAAAATCAATTGGCTCTTTACAGTAAGTCCAATTATCATGTTCACATTGAGTTAAAATGAATATTTGATGTTTTATGATCTCACAGGATAGCTTCTGTGAGGCTGCAGTTGTACTTAAGGTACTCTGGCACAGCAGCATTTAAAGCTAAATGAATGGGATGTGCGGGTGTATACCGTAAACAACCTGATGTGTCTTTTGAAAATCCTAATATTTCATTAGCAAATTTAAGGACTTTTAAAGATAAAGTTCAGCGTTACATTTTTAATGTTTAGTAATGGCGCAGTGGTATAGGTGGGGGTTTTGTAGGAATACCAGTTAGATCAATTTACAAGGCATGTCCCATTCAGAGTCATTTTCTCCCAATTCTTCATCTAGTGTGTGTGTGTGTGTGTGTGTGTGTTTTAGTATTTACTTTGTTCAATTAATGTTTTTAAGGGTAATCAAAGAACAAATTTCCATCATCTTCAATTTATTGTATGTGCTAAGTGGCAAATGGTAACATTGCTAACAAACTGAACTAAAATGATAATCATACACCATACCTGTGTTATACCTATGCTAGCATGTTAAAATGGTCATTGTGTTTATCTAGCATCGCTTGTCACTCTTCATTTCTGTGAATTTATTTTGGAGGCAAAAGGGAAGCAGAAAATGTCAAAAGCGATCAAAAGCAATTAATCTACGTACAGGTTCACATCTGTCAGATTCTGGTTGTTATTGCCATTTTTGTGAATGAACCTCAAATCTATTGTGTACAGCTGGGATTAATCCACAGGGACCCTACTGTGGGCCATTCTTTGATGTCTGCTTTAATGAGGACTTAACTGCATTATTCAAGCTTTAAATCTTTAAGTGCGCTGTGGCTGCAGGACTTAGCAGCATATTCAGTTTATCTGACTACAGTAGTAGCGGGGTTTGATAAACTGCCACTGACAGCAGCACTGGATTCTTCTTCCCCAAATCCTGTCACTTCAAAGCATGTTCCTGTTTGGGGACTACAGTATTCAACGCTGCTCCGACTACAACCGCCATCCACTTATCCATCTTGTCATATTACTCAGACTAACTGAATTTGCTCTCAAATTGTGAGTCAATAGAGATTGTTTAGATGGCACTATGGGAAGATTATTCATTTTGCTTCTGTCAACTGGTTCTCCTAAGAAGCATGATCAAACCATAAAATTACAACCATATGTCACAATTTCTTTCAGATTGGGGCTGTAAAATCCCCCAGTCCCTTGTCCTCATCTACACACCCTCCCACACATACATACAATACACACTGTGCACACACTTGTATGCATTTTCTTTCCCTTTTATCCTTTCGTAAGTATCAGATTTTGATTAGTAGGGCTCTACAAGAGCATGTGTTCTGCCAAGGCCAGTGCCCCGTCACTTTGTTTTATGGAACATGATCTGGATCCACACCAAAATTTAATGGAGAATTTCTTTGCTCATGCTCCACTTTTTACCAAATTTTGAGAAATATGGCTTGGTGGTATTTGTGTAATCTTGTTGACAGACAGACAAACTGAAAACACATACACACACACACACGCCTGGCCAGATAAATAAACAGGTGATTAGCTTCAAGCCACTATCACAACATTATTATTATGTGGGTTTGAAAGCTGATCATTATCTTTAGTTAGACTTTTTCTGCATTGCTTTGGCTCAGTTTTGGAATGTTAAAAATAATGTGTGAAATCTTTCCAACCAGTCTCTTAACTTTGCACATCAGAAATAGCCTTTCTCAATCTTTGTCAGCATTTGCAAATCGTCCCCGTCCTGAAGTAATGGCCTAAATCATTTTTTATCAAAAGGTTTATTTTTGCCTAAATCATCATATATTCAATATTTGGTTCAATTTGTCTGTGTTTTCTGAAAAAAAAATTTTTTTTAAATGGCTTAGGCCATTATGTCATGGTGAGTAATTAAGTAATTGATAGCGACCCCAACACTGTCTATCACAGATAGATGGATTGGTGCTGATGTCTCATCTTGTGTTCTGTGTATTTTTTTAAATTCTTTTTTTCTATTACTGTAACAGCACTTTGATGTACTATGTAACAACTGGAGGAGAACTCATTTCGATCCATTCATGTTCTTCTGCTTATCCTTTTCAGGGTCTCGGGGGGGTTGGAGCCTAGCCCGGCTGTCACAGGGTGAGAGGCAGGGCACACCCTGTACAGGTCACCAGCCTGTCACGGGGCTAACACAGAGGCAAACAACCTGTCACACTCACATTCACACCTATGGGCAATTTAGAATCACCAGTTAACCTAACCCCACTTCCTGCATGTCTTTGGACCTTGGGAGGACACCAGAGTACCTGGAAAAGACCCACATGCAAACTCCACACAGAAAGGCCCGGGCCAAGGTGGATTCAAACCCAGACCTTATTGCTGTGAGGAAGCAATGCTAACCACAACCTTATCCCCCCCTCAAAATGCATTGAAATATAGGTATTCTTTTTTCTTTAGAAAGGAGAATCTGTAAAGCCTTCTGCTCTGAAAATCAGCATTTGAAAAGTATCACTTCAGTACATAATAGTATAAAAGGTATTTTCAGCTGCTCTCTTATTCACAAGGGGTTGCCACAGCGTGTAGCTCTGCATGTTTGATGTGGCAGTTTTTTTAGGCCGGTTGCCCTTCCTGACATAACCCCGAAGAGGATTGGTATTATATACCAAAAAAAAAAAAAAAAGATAGTCTGGTGTGGTAGGCATCTGTTGTCAGAGGCAGCACGTAGCACAAGAAAATTAGATGACGAGGAATGCATCCACTCTTATTCTGACAAAATATCAATAAACTGTCAACACTCTGGCTTGTACATAAAGGAATTTGTCATTTTAGTGGCAATGACTTAATCATAATGAATTAAGCTTTTTGGAATACCTCAGTATTTTTTTTTTTTGGAATAGTTACAACCTTTTGCTCGTGATCTTCAGTGTTTTACTGCATGCATGACATGTTTATAGACAAGCATTTTCAGCGCAGTGAACTTCAGAAGTGCTTCAAATATTTAATAGTTTTGAATTTTCTAACAACTGTGCAATACTGTAAATGCAATGAAGAAGCACGTGGCGTTTCTTTAGCAAGGCAATGATTCCCAACGGTTTTTTGAGAATTTGCTTCCTTATTTCCTTTAAAAACACAAATGCTTTTTTTTTTAAATCTCAGGAGTTGGGAAATTACCATGTTACACCAGGCAAAACATGAAAAACAACTTAGGTCAATTAAAAGAAATACAATGTCACAAAACAAGCTAGCTTGAAAAGTTAAAAAATATTGTACTGAAAGATGTCATGATCCTGGTCATTTTGCTCAGTGTTTTTGGCTTTTTCAAGTTCTGTAATTGTTTTATTTCTTCAGTTGTTTCTTAGTTGAATGGACTTTTTGCAGTTTATTTATCCTCGTCAACACTAGTTTATTTTATGTTGTATGGTTTCCTGTATTCCTTACTGCATTTCTTTGTGGTTCCTCTTTGGTATAATTGTGTATTTTGTGTGTTCTCCTTATTTCTCCAGTGTCTTTAGTGTTCCTCCCTGTTTGTGTGGAGTCGTTTGTGTCCGTTTTCCTCCTGTGTCTCCGGCTCTCAGTGTGGTGTCAAGTCTGCATTTGTGTTGCTGTTTTTTCACTTCCTGTTTTATTTTGACAGTCAGTTTTGAATGTCAGTTTTGCTTCCTTTGTCTCATTAGTGTAATTCTGTTCACCTGTTCTCCCCAGCTGTTTCCACTCTCCTCTCGTTGCCTCATATGTATATTGTCGCATTGTTATTTCTGTCTGTCTTTATCTTGTTCTTGGGTGCTGCAGTTTGGGTCCAAATTCTGCCTGCCACGCAGCTGACATGTCAAAATAAGATCAATTAAGTAGAAAATACAAAAAGTGAAGAGCTCAGTAAATTCTGGCAGCAGCGCTGAAACAGATGTTAGAGAAAGTGTTCAGCTGCATGTCCACAAAGTGGTGCAGAGAAGAGTGAGGATCCATTAATTGTCCATAGCCGTTCACCACAGCCACAGTAATTTGGATGACCTCTGTGGGAGCTGATGAAGGAATCTATGTTGATTCAAACTCAACTGGATCAGCAACAGCACATTCCAACAGCCAGCAGTCCAATACCCAGGCTACAATAATGTCCCTTCTCTGTAAAATGTCCAGGCTTGATCACAGCTGCCGCACACTCTTAACATTTTCCTTAGGTCTTTTCTTTCTCACATCTCTGTCTACTTGAAAAGTCTTGAACCCAGGTATGGTTACACTGTGGTCTAGTAAGTGTGACTGTGTTATTGTCTCCACATTGTAGCGTGAAACACATCACGCTACAATCGCTGTGTTCCCTCTGAGTATTAATCAGCTCACTGAGCTCATCCATGTTGTTGTCAAACACTCCTCATTCCACATGATGATTGCTGGAACAGCTCCAGCCCTGAAATATTGTAATTTCCTGTGTGGCTCTTCTGGGATTCAGGCTTTATATACATAGTTATGAGGTATATAAGGTGTATGTGGTTGACTATTTGAATTGTTAAGTCTCAGCATTTATTAACTGGTATTCCTCACTGAGACTTATCAGAACTAGGTCCAGAACACAAGAAAATTAATCGGGTGGGATTAGTATTCCTGGAACTTAAAATCACAGGCCCGAACCTACTTTAACAGCCCCCATTTTCCTGCCAAAAAGCACTTACCTCAGACAACATAGGCGTCCTCAACACAGTCCTCCAGCATCACTGTGAGCATCACAGCAAACACGGCATGATGCGATTCTGCCCACTGCACCAACATTTGAGTATTACTATCTTCAAAGGGAGTAGAAGCTTCTTCATGAAATCCCTGACGGTTTGCAGACCTCATTCTGCCCTTATGACCCAAACTTGCCCCTTCACACGCGTGAAGAAGTGCAAAAGCTTTAAAAACTTGTTTGGAAAGAATGAAGTTATGTCTGTAATGGGCAGTTATTTTCTGTATTTGTGAATGACAACCCTAACTACTAGGCTGTGTTGGCATTCACTGCTGAATCACCTCTGATTTGGCAGAAATGGAGGTTTTTGGTTTTTAGAGAAGCCTACAGCTAACAGTTAGGGTTCAGGCTAAGTTTGTGGTTAAGGATAAATTGATTAGTTTTAATCTTCAGATTAATGGTTTTTTTCCAGTGGAAATGAAATAGAAAAAATATAGATTGTGTTGGCAGCTTTAGTATCAATGTTCAGTTCTCAAAAGATTTTTTTTCTCACTTTTGTTTGTTTCTATTTTTCTTTTCACTTTATGGCAGTGCACATATATATTAGCTTTAGTGTAATATTAATATCTTCTGTATATATTTCCATATCTTTTGGTTTCATTTGTTTTGACAGCTTAAGTTGCCATCTTATCAGTGCTGCTAACCACTTCGGTCAATGTATGCTATTTAAAAATGTGATATGTATAAAATTGAGTTCTCTCATTTAAAAGTAGTACATAAAACTTGTGTTTATGTGTTGAAAAAATAAGCAACCAACAAGTCCAGACTTGAAGTTACCCCACATCTGGTTCTTTCAAATGTATTAATGTGCATGGAAGCCTCGTATAAGTAAGTTAGTAAGTCTGCTTTAGTGACTCTAAAGGTTCAATTCTACTTTATTCACTTTTTATAAAGTGACTTTTTGTGAATTTTATTATTTAAAAATCTTTAAAAATGTGACTTTTAGCAGATTTCAGGATTTTCTTTTTTTTCAAATTGTGAGTCAAACTTCTTCTTCTTTTTTTTTAAATCTGCTGTTTTTTTCTCATTTTTTTCTTATTGGAATCAAACCTTTGCTAGCTATAAAAGCAGTTTATTTTATGCAGTCTGTTGTTTCTCCCCCAGCAAATACTTCCACTAACACTGAATATGCTTACAGACAGATCTCCTCTAAACAGTGGCAACTGTATAAAAGTTTATACGACTGGACATCATCATAAATCTTATTCTGCAGTTCTTCAATTCATTTTAGCAAAAGTTGAGTTTGCAGGAACTTAGACCAGCAGCAACAACTGATAAAAAAAAATACTTACAAGGGACTTTCTTGAAAAATGGACATTCTAGCTAAGTTTACCACTCTGCCTTGCATTTAGCATCACCTGATCACATTGATGTTGGCAGCAGTGCCAGGAGCAAGTAGTCTACTGACTGAGCTACTTGTGTGATGGAAAGAGAAGAGAGCGGGAGTGAAAGAAGAGACAGAGAGCCAGAGAACCAAAGGAGTTTTAAACCCTACCCTGCATTTATCTGGACGAAGAAGTGAAATCACTACCAGAGAAGATTGATGAGCTCCCCGTCTTGGCCACTCACTGCACACACCAGTTTTTAGCCATGTAACAACTCAGTCAATGAACTGAAATGGAATGGATCACTAACGGATTCACCAACAAAAAGGACTCAAAAATGAAATTAATAATATATGCCCTCAGTCATCTCACACAGTTGTTCATTAAAAATGATCGTGTGTTTTAAGATGATCAGTTAAAGCAAAGTGAGCAGTGTAAAATAACACTTCAGATTTGTTTCAAAACTGGTCCTTTAGAGACTTTTAAGCTGAGAAATGTTACTTTGCTTAATACCTCCTTGGGATGAGCATTGCCACAATATTTTCTTTGCATATCAGTATTATTTAATGCTGTCCATAAAATCCTCTACCAACAAATATGCCTCTGTCAAATTTTAGAGGAGCTTTACATTGTAAACATCAGTAGAATTTATGCTGACAAGGCTAAAGATAGCTGTCAGAGGGGCTGGAGCACAGACAGAACACCCACAAAGAGCAGACTGACAGCACACGTTGCAGTAAATTGAAGGAAGGAAGAATCAAAAGAGCCTGCGCACACTGTCAGCCAGATTATCAACTCCATCATGTCTGTCACACTAGGGGTCAAAGCCACAATGCTGTCCAGTGTGTCAGGCTTTCAAAGATCCTCGCCCCAGCCTGCTCCCCCCTTATCACTGGCTCTCCAGTGAGACAGGAGCTGGAAAGCTTTGCAGAAGGAAATAAGCTGGGTGAGGTGGGCCAGGACAGGAAAAGTACCCACATTCCGTCATGGGAATGATCACCAATCAATCCCGTCAAGGTCAGATATTATTAAAACCGTGCAGATTTAATATCTGTAAAGTGTATCAGTTTCAGTAATCTTGTGTTTTGGCATAATGTTATCTGGGTTTTCCAGTTTTTCTCAGTGGTGCTGGCATGTCTCACAATATTTTTTGAAGTTCTTAGCTTTGAAAACAGCTCATATACTCAGCAAAACAGAATACTAGTAGATCACCTGCAAAAGGATGTAGGTCACCTGAATTTCAATTCGGCTTTCAAAATTATTTATTTAGTTTTGCGTCCATAAGTCACTGCCAACAAAATGGCAGTTTCTCTGACACCGTGTAAACCAACATCATCAAAATGTGCTGATACTGGACTTCACCTTTCTCATCTCTGTACTATCCCAACTGACATTGCGTGAGAAGTGAGGAACACCCTGGTCCATCACGGGGGCTAACACCTTTTTTTGTTTGTTTGTTTGTTTTTTTAGTTAATTGTTCAAAACTCTATTTTGGGAAATTAAGTGTGAATTATCATCATTATATCATTATAGACTGGGGACCTTTTCTGCATGTACCTCACATCTTGCCCAATGTCTTCTGGAATACCAAATTAGGTGTTCCCTTAAGACAACACATGGATAGTTCTAAAGTCCAGTGCCATTCCAACAAAGTATCTTACCCTTACTCTGGTTTGCACATTATCAGAGAAACATTATTTTCAATTAAAGTGGCAATTGCTTATTAATTGACAGAAAATTTTAATTTTGACCCTTTTTTTAAAAGAAGGTTTTGGAGAATTTCTGCATTTTACAGATTATTTGCTACATGTATAAACAGTTTGGGAAAATGCTCAAATCTTGTTGAGAACTTTGAGGAAGCACCAAAGTAAATGTGTTTTACAGTGCTCATATTAGTGACTTCTGTCTGCTGGGCAGATCTCCTTTATGATAAAGCTTAGTTATGCTGCAATAGGCCTAGGCTGCTGGGGGGGTTCCCATGATGCACTGGGTGTTTTTTCTTATTCACCTCTTTTTACTCTATTTATACTCCACTCTGCATTTAATCATTTGTTGTTATTAATCTCTGCCTCTCTTCCATAGCATGTCTTCTGTCCTGTCTCTCTGTGCTCAGCCCTAACCGGTTGCAGCAGATGACTACCCCTCCCTGAGCTTGGTTCTGCCGGAGGTTTCTTCCTGTTAAAAGGGAGTTTTTCCTCCTTGCTGTTGCCAAATGCTTGCTCACAGGGGGTCATCTGATTGTTGGGTTTTCAGTGTAATTATTGTAGGGGCTTTACCTTACAACATAAAGTGCCTTGAGGCGACTGTTTGTTGCGATTTGGCACTATATAAATAAAATTGAATTGAACTGAATCTTAACATTTAGATGGATAGCATATTAATAAAACTGATGGAAACATTATTTAATTTACCACAAACACAAATACAACCCATATGTAAACATGTTCCTGTATTTAACAAAGAATAGCATTCTCTTTTTCTTATATAATGAACTTTTTTTTAAGGATTTCAAACACTTAAAAATTTCAGCTGTCATTCTAGAACTGAAATAAATCAACAGAGGGGTGTATTGTGGTTTGGCCAAAACACTTCCTGTTTTCTCAGTTGCTTTAACACATGTCCTGAGACATCATTGTAGGTTTCAGCATTAAAATTGTTAACAAATCACCGTGACCACTGTACTCGGGTTCTATAAACGTAGTTTACGAATCTCATATTAATGAGTTACACCTGTGGACTTGACAGAATTTATTTATTTTTCCTCACTTTTCTCGATCAGGAATGTCAGTGCCATCACTCATAATGCAGTTCTCGGAACAGTTAAGGCATTTCCTTTAACACAGACTCATCTATTCAAAAGACACTAAAATGATCAAAACATTTTTCACGTATGTCAAAACAAGCAAAGTCAGTCAATCACGTCAATGCTGCGATCAATGAATAAAAACATTTCACTAGTGTTTGAAGACACCAAAGGGTTTTGTGCTTTTATCAAACCTTGCTGACTTCGTTAAGCGTACTGCAAAAAAATGTGGCCTAATCTAGAGTAAAAAGCATTCAGACACAAAAATGAAATGTGAATGATGTTATTTTTAAACTAACTATATACTTCCTGAAACTGAGAAAACCAAAATGATAAATGGACCTTTTTCTTCTTCTTCTTTTGGCTGGTCCCTTCACGAATCACCATGGTAGATCATCTCCCTCCATTTCACCCCATCCCCAGCATCCTCCGCTGTCACACCAACCCTCTGCATGTCTTCCATCACTACATCCATGAATCTTCTTTCTGTTTTTGTTCTATTTTTCTCCCGCCTGACAGCTTTATCTCAAATATCCTTTGTCCAATATATCCACTATCCCTCCACTGCACACGTCCTAACTGTGTCCAGCTTTGCCTTTCTAACTTTGTCTTCAAACCACTCTGTCTCTGCTGTCCCTCTGATGTACTCATTTCTAATCCTGTCCCTGCTGGTCACTTCCATTAAAAACCATAGCATCTTCATCTCTGCCACCTCCAGCGCCACTTCCTGTCTTTTTTTTTTTTTGTCAATGCCACTGTCTTCAAACCATACATGATAGCAGGTCTCTACTGTCTTATAAATCTTCCCTTTCACTCTTGCTGCTATCCTACAGTCACAAATCACTCCTGACACCTTCCATCAGAAAACAAACAACAAAGTGGCACCAACTACTATGTAGTACAGGTTATGGTTGTTGTGTGATTAGCAATGCCATGACATGCACCTGTGATACAAGAATGAGAACATGTGTTTATATTTGTTTAAACTAAACCTCTTCTGAGAACCTGTGTTTGGATTTTCTTTCAAATGAAATGCAATTTCAGCACTGTCACTCACAGCATGTGACTGACCTTACTCTTATTTACAAAAAAAAAGCTTGACTGAAAACACAATGCTAGATAGTATTAAGGAAACTGACAAACAGTTTTGATGAGTTGTGAGATTGAGATGAGAAATGCATCAACCCAGTAACAAAATGTCTTTAGCGGTGAAGCATCTGTGAAAACAACAGCAGTGTGCAGAAGCACAATGAGGGAGGCTAACGTGGGTGAGGAAATGTGTTCCTCGTGTGAGAAATGCATTAAAGCGATCCAGAAAAACTGTAATTAGATGGACAAATTTGCATGTTAAGACTTTATTATTAAAGCATGCAGTATCTTGAAGTTTAAAACTATTTACCCCCAGTGGCATATACTACAAACAATATACACTGCTCAAAAAAAATAAAGGGAACACTTAGATAACACATCCCAGATCTGAATGAATTAAATATTCTCATTGAATACTTTGTTCTGTACAAAGTTGAATGTGCTGACAACAAAATCACACAAAAATCATCAATGGAAATCAAATTTATTAACCAATGGAGGCCTGGATTTGGAGTCGCTCACAAAATTAAAGTGGAAAAACACACTACAGGCTGATCCAACTTTGATGTAATGTCCTTAAAACAAGTCAAAATGAGGCTCAGTATTGTGTGTGGCCTCCACGTGCCTGTATGACCTCCCTACAACGCCTGGGCATGCTCCTGATGAGGTGGCAGATGGTCTCCTGAGGGATCTCCTCCCAGACCTGGACTAAAACATCCGCCAACTCCTGGACAGTCTGTGGTGCAACGTGACGTTGGTGGATGGAGCAAGACATGATGTCCCAGATGTGCTCAATCGGATTCAGGTCTGGGGAACGGGCGGGCCAGTCCATAGCTTCAATGCCTTCATCTTGCAGGAACTGCTGACACACTCCAGCCACATGAGGTCTAGCATTGTCCTACATTAGGAGGAACCCAGGGCCAACCGCACCAGCATATGGTCTCACAAGGGGTCTGAGGATCTCATCTCGGTACCTAATGGCAGTCATGCTACCTCTGGCGAGCACATGGAGACTCTGTCACGTCTGTCACATGTGCTCAGTGTGAACCTGCTTTCATCTGTGAAGAGCACAGGGCGCCAGTGGCGAATTTGCCAATCCTGGAGTTCTCTGGCAAATGCCAAGCGTCCTGCACGGTGTTGGGCTGTGAGCACAACCCCCATCTGTGGACGTCGGGCCCTCATACCATCCTCATGGAGTCGGTTTCTAACGTTTGTGCAGACACATGCACATTTGTGGCCTGCTGGAGGTCATTTTGCAGGGCTCTGGCAGTGCTCCTCCTGTTCCTCCTTGCACAAAGGCGGAAGTAGCAATCCTGCTACTGGGTTGTTGCCCTCCTACGGCCTCCTCCACGTCTCCTGGTGTACTGGTCTGTCTCCTGGTAGCGCCTCCAGCCTCCGGCCACTAGGCTGACAGACACAGCAAACCTTCTTGCCACAGCTCGCATTGATGTGCCATCCTGGATGAGCTGCACTACCTGAGCCACTTGTGTGGGTTGTAGAGTCCGTCTCATGCTACCACGAGTGTGAAAGCACCACCAACATTCAAAAGTGACCAAAACATCATCCAGAAAGCATAGGTACTGAGAAGTGGTCTGTGGTCCCCACCTGCACAACCACTCCTTTATTGAGTGTGTCTTGCTAATTGCCAATAATTTCCACCTGTTGTCTATTCCATTTGCACAACAGCATGTGAAACTGATTGTCAATCAGTGTTGCTTCCTAAGTGGACAGTTTGATTTCACAGAAGTTTGATTTACTTGGAGTTATATTGTGTTGTTTAAGTGTTCCCTTTATTTTTTGAGCAGTGTAGCATATTGTTAGTTATTTGCCTAAACTTTCTAACATCTTCGAGGATGCTAACAACAATTATATATATATATATATATATATATATATATATATATATATATATATATATATATATATATATATATATATATGTTATACTTTTGTATTTCTTTATTAGTTTTTTTTTCATTTCCTTGTGACATTTTGCTTTTGATTCAGCTCAGTTTTAATTAGTTTCCAGAGTGCTTATTGGTTATTTGACTTTAGTTTTTAATTGTTTGAAAAAAGTTTTTTTTATTTATTTTTTATTTTTTTTTAGCATCATTGTTAGTTTTTGTCTTTTTAATTACTATAATATAGAGGATATTCATCAGAGGTAAGATTTAGAAAAATCTGATATTGTATTATATATCTTACTATTATATTATATTATTATATTTAGTATTACAATAATAAAAAAAAAACAGCACTTTATGAAGATGTGTAGATGTCCAAAGTCTCAATAACCTTTCCCATCAAAGCCTCATCAGGCAGGTTGTGATTACAAATTCTGCAATTTTGTAGCTGCCAAAAACTAAAACTAAAGCTATGTGCTCAATTTTTTTATTTATTTATTTAAGTTTGTATTCCAAGTTCACAAATTTGTTTCATTTAGTTTTAATTAGTTTTTATTTTACAACATAAAATTGAGTTTCTGAGCAGAATCAATATGTGCTCTGCAGTCGTCACAACACAAAATGGTAAACAAAGGCACACAGGCTAACAAACACAAACAATCTCCAATTCCAATCTCATTGTGCATTCTGTATAATGACAGTAAAGACATTCTATTCTATTCAAACAAACAAACAAAAACGTCTGCCCCTTTGACCAGAGATTTTCATCAATCTCACACCTAATGCTCGCCTTTGGAATATTACATGAAAAACTGCTGTGTATGCTGCACCCATCCTCTGAACTCTTTCCCAGCTCACTCATTCACTTTTTAATGAGCAGACTGTTACTCCTGTCAGAAACAACAAATAGCGTTTATCTGAGCAGATACCTCTTTGTTCACAAATCGTTGTTACTTTGTTGCCCTCGAGTTCAATGTGTTTTATAATATTCATACTCATCACTTATAATCATGGGATCGGCAGACTTTGACTAATAAATGGAATAGTCTGCATGTGATGACTTGCACAATGAAACGATGGTTGCATACTTTACAGAATAAATCTTTCAACCAAGAGGAAACAATGTGTTTTGATCATGTGCAACCAATTGTTCAAACTGTAGATAACTGTGCTGAATCATTTCCTCAGATATGCTAAAAATTTTCTAAACACTAACAAAGAATCGGAAATGCTTTTTCTGTCACGCAGAAATGACAAATGTTGTTAAAGATTTCTGATATTGATTTGACAAATTCAACTGAGCCAAAATAACAAAAATACTGTAATGAAGTAACTGCTAGATGAGTAATAATGTTCAGTGGCAACACATATTCCATTCCAAGAAATGTAAGTTCAAGGAGGACACGCAGATTTAACTAGCTATTACAGAATGCTTGAATTAAAAAGAGAATGTGAAAGAAAATAATTGTGCTAATGCAACGCAGGCTTAAAGAATGACCGTAACCTCAGTTATGAAGCACAGTAATTGGGGGAAAAATCGGATTCAACAGACATCTTCTCAGATTTAGGTATTTAAAATTATTACAGAATAAGATATTGTAAATTTGCCAGTTACTCAGCTGAAGTGATTCTGTCATGTACGGCTGTGTGACAGGCAGGAAGTGGACCCCAATGCAGAATACGAAAAACAAGGTAAGATGATATTTCAGCCTTTATTTGGAATGATCAGGATGGAAACAGAAGCAAATGCAGAAGAACAGAATGATAACTAAACCTGAATTCCAAGAACTAAGGCAGAAACACGGCCGGGACACAGCAGGGGCACAAATGACGACAACCCGACAACAGGCACAGAAAACACTGGACTTAAATACACCAGGGGATAACGAGGGAAAGTGGAAACAGCAGGTAACACAGCTGACAAGACCAGGGGAAGCAAAACTAAACACAAAGCAAGGGGAACACAAGACTGTCAAAATAAAACAGGAAGTGACCAGACAAGGTACATGCAGACTTGACATGGGGAACTGGCACACAGACACTGGACAGAGATGCAGACCTGACACAGGGATACCCAAGGGACTAGAAATAAACAGAGGAATACAAAAGAGAACAAGTGAACATACTCACAGAAATAACTGAAACAGAACCAAGAGAACACCAAACACTGGGCCACTGGCCCAGGACCATGACAGATTCTCTGGAATAGTGTGTTGAAGGATTACGCAGGCAGTCACTGAGATCATAAACCTCAAAACCTGCACAGAGAGATGAGTCACCTGCAACTAACATCTGAGTATGAAAGGAACTGAATTGCATCAAGTGCATTGACAAGCATTTCTTTAATTTTTTTTATTAAATACACAAATTAATTGTAATTGTGCAATAATTAGAATAACCTCCAAATTGCCTGTACAGTGGGTGCATATGTTTGACTGTGTAAGGCTGGGGTTTGAATTTGGCAGCAACACATCTTTTGCTGTTGTGATACCATTGTGTGGTTATCGAAGTGGCAGTGGCGCAGTGGGTAGGCGCTCACTTGGAGGGTTGCGGGTTTGAGTCCCCACCTGAGCGTGCGCTGTCATTGTGTCCCTGGGCAAGACACTTAACCCACATTAACCACAGTAGCTCACCACCACCAAGTATGACTGAGGTGTGAATGAATTGTGTACAGAATTGTAAAGCGCTTTGAGTACTGTGAAAAGCGCTATATAAATCTAAGACATTACCATTATTA
This sequence comes from Pterophyllum scalare, assembly GCA_024447675.2. Classification (NCBI taxonomy): domain Eukaryota; kingdom Metazoa; phylum Chordata; class Actinopteri; order Cichliformes; family Cichlidae; genus Pterophyllum; species Pterophyllum scalare. The sequence continues at coordinate 20,933 of JAMQGT020011853.1, forward strand.
TTCATTGTCCTGCTGAAATATGCAGGGCCTTCCCTAAACAGACATTCCCCAGATGATAGCGATTGTTATTGTAAAACGTACGTAGCTTTTAGCACCGATGGTGCCTTTCCAGATGTGTAAACCAACAATTTGGTGAGATGCCGGCTTTTAAGCTGAGTGCTGAGAACGAGCCAGATGCTCCCTCTCTTCTTTAGTTGCGGGTCCATGTTTTCCAAAAAGAATTTCAAATTTTGGTTCATCTGACCACAGAACAGTTTTCCACGTTGCTCCAGTTCGTTTTAAAATGAGCTTTGGCTCAGCGAAGATTGCGCCATTTCTTGGCCATGTGGCGTCTTCTTCGCATGATAGTGTTCACAAACGCAGTTTGCCACAGATTTCTGGAAGTGTTCCTCAGTCCATGCAATGGTTTCCATGACAGTGCCAGTTAATCTAATTATCTATAATTTTTTTTTTCCTCTCTGGCTGTTTCAATGTACTTTTCCAGCCCCTTCCCAACTATTTTGCGATGTACTGCTGTTTTCTAATTCAAAATGAACTCATATTTTTCTTAAAATGGCACATTTTCTAATGTTAAGAATTTGATGTGTCTTCTATGCTCTATTGCAAATAAAATATGGATTTATATGATTTGCAAATCATTTTATTCCATTCATATTTACATTTTACACAAAGCTCGAGTTGTTTTTTTGTTTTTTTTTAAAGTGTCAAATAGTTAGTGCCTTCTACTACATCAGGATTTGCTGTCAGAATCAGGATTAAGGCATCATATGGATTTTGAAATGAAGGAAGGCTAAAGCAGGAAAAAAATAGCCTTTATTAAACAGGACATTAAATAAAATACAAACAGCAGTCTGTGTGCGTCACAGTCTCTGAGAGGTCTTGGACCTGGACAGGAATGCATGGTTTATTAATTATCTCTTCACCAAAAGATGAGACCTGTGGCAAGGGCGCACATACTTCAAGTGGATGACTCTGCAAAAACCGAAAGCAAATAGAAGATTTTCTGCAAATGTTCTTGTTAGAGGGGTGTAGTGTTGACCTTGGTGGGGTTGCTGTTAGGAGAACCACGGGGCACTGGTGCAGCAGGCCAAGGCTGGATGATAGGTTTTGGAAAGTGAGGAATGAAAGAATGCTCTGCAACCTTTGCCTGAAATGGTAGAATGACTAGTGAGTCACTGCTTTTGAATACATGTCTAGCAGCAGTAACGCCTTTCATTAGTTAAACTTCTGAAGGAAGGTGTCTGCTTTAGTAAAGGATTTGTAAAGAGTCATAAAAGTGAGTATGGCCATAGGACAAGGCCAAACTACAAATTATGGTAAAGTAGCTGTGTCATGCTCTGGATAAACTTAATGCCGCATAATTTCTGAGTTTATAACCGTAAACTTAGACATAAGATTCGTTGCCAGCTTCAAATGTTTTCAGCCAAATCATTTCAAACTTTTTTCAAATACGTGTGAAAGAACAAGGCCACACACACACACACACACACACACACACACACACACACACACACACACACACACACACACACACACACTATCAGTGGTAACAGTGACATTGCCCTTCATTTTAACAGCAGAAAGAAACACACACTTTCAGTCTTGTATCTCATGTGCATGTCACAGCACTACTAATTACACACAAGCATATCCTATACATAAATATTTGCCACTTAGGTATATCTTCCTAGAACTAGAAAGATATAGGTCTTTTGATTTCAGAGCTGCCTTTGCAATTTGCAGTTTGTGACATGACATGTTATCCTGCTGGAAGGGGCCATAAGAAGATGGTTATAAAGGGATGGACATGGTGAGCAGTAATACTCAGGTAGGCTGTGAGGTTTAAATAATACTTACAGTTTTTCTTAATTGCTTTGGTGCAGTTCTCACACCAGAAAAGTCCTTCTCACTACTCTCAATGAAGTACCAGAAATGCACTTCTGTGCCATGTTTGCTGGGTTGTGTGTTGACAGATGCTCTTCTGCATGCATGAGTGGTTGAGTGAGTTACCCAGTTGCTTTGAGTTGCTGAACCATGACTGGCTGTCTAGCTATTTGCATTAACGAGTAGTTGAACAGGCATACCTAATAAAGTGGCTACTGGACAATACAAGAGTTGGTGCTTCAGTATGTTCTGAGTGTATCTATTTTCTTTTTCTGATGCATATAGTTTTATGAGTATCACTTTGCTTTTCTTGATTTTAGCAATTTTGTAACATTTTGAATAAGATCAGAAAATCAGGAAGTTTTAGATAAAAGTTTAAAAAAAAAGAAAAACAACCCAAAAAAATTGGTGTCTAAGTCTTTCAATTCAATTCAATTCAATTCAGTTCAGTTCAATTCAATGTTATTTATATAGTGCCAAATCACAACAAACAGTCACCTCAAGGTGCTTTGTATTGTGGGTGAGGACCCTACAATAACACAGAGAAAACCCAACAGTCAAAATGACCTCATATGAGCAAGCACTTGGCGACGGTGGGACGGTCTTAATACAGAAGGGAAAGTGTTTTTATTCACTGATCACAGAGTTTAAGTGATTGACTGACTTTTCATTTGATTCATTTCAATGTGAAAAATGTTTTTGATTGCTTTAATGTCTTTTGCACAGGTGAGTCAGTGCCTTAACTGTTTTGAGAGCTGCATTATGAGTGGTGAGAATTTGATGTGAGAATTGTACCAAAGCCATCCAAAAAAAAAACCTGTAATTGGAATTGGTACTAAGGGACCCAAAGTGTGCCAAGAAAATATCCCTTGCACCATTACACCACCAGCAGCCTGAACCACTGTTACCAGGCGGGATGGATCCATGCTTTCATGTTGTTTATGCTAAATTCTGCCCCTACCATCTGAATGACAAAGAAGAAATCAAGATTCATCAGATCAAGCAATGTTTTTCCAGTCTTCTACTGTCCAGCTTTGGTGAGCCCATGTGAACTGTAGCCTCAGTTTCCTGTTCTTAGCGGGCAGCAGTGGCACCCAGTGTGGTCTTCTGTGTATTCAGAGTTGCTCTTCTGCATACCTCAGTAGTAACCAGTGGTTATTTGAGTTACTGTTGTATTCCTGTCAGCTTCTTAACCCAAAGAATTCATTCTCACTGGGTATTTTCTCTTTTTTGGACCTTACAAATTGTTGTGTGGGAAAATACCAATACCAACAGATCAGCAGTTTGTAAAATATTCAGACCAGCCCATCATGCATCAACAGCCATGCCACATTCAACCACCTTTCTTTCCCAGTTGCTTTGAGTTGCTGAACCACGACTGGCTGACTAGCTATTTGCATTAACAAGTAGTTGAACAGGCATACCTAATAAAGTGGCTAATGAATTTATGTACTATGACTTTACTGGGCAATACAATAGTTGGTGCTTCAATATGTTCTGATTGTATTTTCTTTTTCTGATGCATATGTTTTTATGAGTATCATTTTGCTTTTCTTGATTTTAGCAATTTTGTAACATTTCGAATAAGATCAGAAAGTCGGGAAGGTTATAGATAAAAGTTTAAAAAAAAGAAAACAACCAAAAAAAAAAAACAGGTGTCTAAGTCTTAAAACAGAAGGGAAAGTGTTTTTATTCACTGATCACAGAGTTTAAGTGATCGACTGACTTTTCATTTGATTCATTTGAATGTGAAAAAAAGGTTTTGATTGTTTTAGTGTCGTTTGCACAGGTGAGTCAGTGTTACGAGAGATGGCTTCACTGTTTTGTGAACTGCATTATGTGTGAGAATGATGTTCGTAATGTGAGAAGTGCTTCGTTGCATTGAGAAAAGCTGTACTTTATAAGCTCTGGCTGCAAAGATGAAAACATTTGGCTATGACTGGAGAAAAAAGGGGACATCAGTAGAAGGCTCTCAAACTGCAGAAGCATGATTTGTGTTGTGACTTGTAGCACCCACTGTGATGTCTGTGGGCGGTCAGCGGCGGCTAGGCTGGATAGGAACCTGGACAATTTATCAAGGCTTGAATTCAAAAGTCTGGAGAAGACTGAATATTGATGGTGAGAAGAACAGAGTTGACATGTTGAAAAGACATAGCAGGGAGAGGTGCAATAAAAGGCCTTGTCAGAGAAAAAAGTGCGATTTGACTATTTTTTTAAATTTTAGCCAGAGGGAAGGAAATTAAACCCAGTGGGCCATGGTGACGGGTAGGAAGAGGAGTTTTGCTTATTTCCTGATGCAGATTGTGAACTGGGAGTTTTAAGAGCTGTTCCAAATTTCAGAGATTGGCTAGGATTGGATGGAAGAAGGAGAACAAAGGAGGAGGCAGTCCTCCTTTGAGGATGGCTCTGGATGCACCACAAAACAACAATGAAGTCTTTTACCACACTAAATGACTTTGAAAGGGTTTGCATTGTCCCACAGCTTGAAATGCACCTGTTCATAAATGTGCCTAAGCCTCCTCAGCATGTTGACATGTAAGCTGATCTATCAACATGTCTGCAGAAAAAAAAGAAGAAGAATGAGACCTAAAAAAACAGCTTTTCTGAAAATATAATTCAAGTGATTTAAACTGCCTCAACATGACGGATATTTAAAAAGACTAATAATCAATCAGGATTAATAGTTTTTGATGTGTTCAGTTCAAATAGACTTTTTAAATATTTGTCAATGTTAAAAAATATGATAATGGTAATATGAGAGCCATATATATATATATATATATATATATATATATATATATATATATATATATATATATATATATATATATATATATATATATATATATATATATATATATATATATATATGTGTGTGTGTGTGTGTGTATGTATAGAGGCTTTGTATGTTTTCTTTTACTATCTTTTCCCTCATCTCCATCAGAGTCTTATTGGGGTTTACTTGCACCCAATGGTGTAGGCTTGGTATTAACATTGATAGGGGCGTGAGGTGAATTGGGGACTGGTGTTGCGCTAATTACACGGAACAAATATTGGTAGGGACATCTCTCTACCATCTCCAGCTAATCATACCCTGTGATTGGTAGGGACACAACAGACGTTATTTGATATTAGTAGGGACGTGTCCCTATTGCCCCTACCTAATTCTCCACCCCTGCCTGCACCTTCTTACTCTCCTCCCCTTTCCTTTTGGGTTTTATTATCATCTTTGGACACTCCTACCTCATCAAGCAGTGCTTTTTTGCTATATTACAGTGAGTAATCAAACTATCAATTTCTCTTATCTCCCTGCCAGTCCATCTCTGTTTGACTGGACTTGGCTCCACTTTATTTGATGATTTGCATATGTGATACTGTGGGCTTATGCATTTATTGAGGCAATGCACCATATCACATTTGTTCCCTCCAGAAAGCAATGCTATTTTACATCATTTTTATTTATCTATTTATTTATTCATATTTCTCAGTGCCTTGAGCTGTGTGTAAAGACTTGTGCTTTTGAACAATTAGACTCGACACAGGCCAAGAGCATGAATAACACACTGAACTGCCAAATTAAGCCATTTCTGAGAAAATAGGAATATATGGCATGCTTGTGGGAAACATGCAATTATGTTTAGTCCTAGAACTAAAGGAAGTGAAAGACAGCTTTAGGTTCAAAAGGTTAATAGGAGTCATTCATGAATTTCTGAAAGTGCTATAACACCAGTGTTGAAACAGTGTGAATGCAAAGTGTTAAAGTGCCATTTGGTGGTGTGTCTTCTTGCTCTTCTACAGTACATCTCACACACTGTTGTGGAGGTGGACAAAATGATCGCTATGTAGGGTGTCGAGGTCTTTGGTGCTTTTGCACTGTTTCAACTGGGTACCAGAGCATGACAAAAACTGGACTGGTGTGTAAACATGGAGTCACTTTAAAATAATACAACCCCCCCCCCTAAAAAAATAAAATAAATTATATATATATATATATATATATATATATATATATATATATATATATATATATATATATATATATATATATATATATATATATATATATATATATGTGTGTGTGTGTGTGTGTGTGTGTGTGTGTGTGTGTGTGTGTGTGTATAGTATTTAATCTGTTTCAGCTAGCTTACTATGTGCTGCACTGCACAAGTAAGCCACAAAAAGGTATGAAACGGAAAGCAGGATGAAACAGCATGGAGAAAAAGCCTGACATTGACTGTGTAGCCAACATCCTGGGAGCCCACAGTGATTCATTTGATCCATGATATCAACAAGGAGGTTATAACTAGGACTACAGAGCGGGAGCTATATCTGTGGTGTGAGGAAAATAGGTTGTCTGTCAAAACAAAACTATCACAGATTTTCATAACTTTTAGTATACCTTCACTATCTACTGTATCAGGAGTGGTACTGTTGAAGCTGTCAGTAGTTCTGAATGTTGTATTTTGAGATTTCTTGTTCATCCACTTGACATGGCAACAGCAGTCATAACAAAAGCTCTTCATGTCCAGACGTCTGTTAGAGAATAAGTAATCCACAAAAATCTTGGATATCCTCAGGTAGAATTCAGATATTTCACCAAAATATTCGATGATGTCATGTGGTCCAACATCTTTTAAAAAAGGTGAAGCCAATAAAAAAACAAAACAAACAAGAAAAAACAAGCAAAAAATAAATAATGTTCTCGTTTCAACACTTATCGGTGCCATATGTGGCGTACTATCACAGTCCCCAGATATACTGCAGGGGGATACACTACAGTTTCATTGTCAAAAATCACACTCATCCAAGCCATCATCTATTTACTGCATTGTTAACATATCAGGGTTGTTAGCACACTATCAAGCCTCACACCACCTGCTTTAGGAAGAGCTTTTATTCACAGGCGGTGAGACTCAACAGCCAGCCAACAGGGTCAGAGGAAGATACTCTGGAATGATTAGTCATATAAAGAATTATTTGTCCATATTAATTCTGAACTGTGCTGCAGTTTAAAAAAGTTAGAGCCACCCTGCAACTTTTTCCAGACGGTTTTCTCATGTATGGTTATAAAAACCGACATGCTTAATGGCCAATTTATCCCAACATACGTGTTTACACAGTGTAGTAGTTAATTTTGCTTACTCAGTTATGAGCTGTGCAGAGGAGCAGGGTATTCGCCCACCAGAAGCATTTTCTTGTATCAGAAGGAATTGATGTGCGGTTTACAATAAAACAAACTCAATGAACCCTGATCTTTGGCCAAACACAAAGAAAGCAAAGACCTCAAGTTGGTATGATATGACTAGAGCATGTCTGTAGCTCAGCCTCTGTTTGCTTAGCACAGTAACTGTGTCTTGGCTTTAAATAAATTATTAGGTGTATGCAATAACTAATTATTCATGTAAAATTCACACATATAGACAGATGATGAATTTTATTAAGTACCTGGAAATTATGAAAGAAACAAAAAAGCGGATGTTTCTTTTGAGACAAGTGCTCCGCATCCAGAATATAATGAGCCTACGGACACACAGACTGAGCCAAAAACAGCTCACCATTTCAGGGACCGACGTGAAACTGCAATGGATGTCCACTAAAGCATCAAAATGTCAGCTGTTGGCATCAAGAAAAAATGGTTTTATATGTAGACTGAGCTTTATGTTCCGATCAGTACAAAACTGCCCTAAATAAGCAACATTCACAAAGTTAATAGCTAAGCAGCCCATCATCTGCATGCAGTTATCAGACTATGATGGTTACTATGATTTTACTGTCTTGTAATATGCTTGTAATGAAGATCATTTTCACAGAACCTTTGACCTCTGAGACTAAACAAAACATACTGTGGTGTGTGTGTGTGTATATATATATAAATATATATATATATATATATATATATCATAATTAAAATTTATGGTAAAGCACATTTAAATTTGTCTATATGCGTTGTAGCATTTATGTGGCCAAAATGCTAATAATGGGTCTAAAATTGTGCACAAACACATCTGAAATGAGTCAGCCTGGGAATGTGCACACATGGGCTTATAGCCTGACCTCTGTACACATTCAATGGCCAATGCAAAGCACTTCATAAATGTTAATGCATAGAAATTAGCCCGTTGATCAAAGGGATTTTATGCCTAATCATAACAACAAGAGGAAGGCCTAGAAAAGCATTTTTCAGAGCTAGGAAATGGTTCTGGTCCCTGAACACTATCTCGCTCCAGGTCCATATGTAAATATTTGGACAGTGGCATTTTTTTGGTTGTCCTTGCTTCTCTGCACCACAATACTGAATTTTAAATCAAACAAACAAGGTATGATTGAAGTGCAGACTTTCAGCGTTAGTTCAGAGCTTTCAACAAAAGATGAAAGTCTGCACTTCAATCACATCTTGATATAAAATCCAGTGTTGTGGGGTACAGAGACAAAATTAAATTCCATCCAGTCAGGTCCATAAGTTGTCCGAATACTTATGATAATTCAGTTAGCATAATGAACATGGCAGAGGTTAAAAAGAAAAATCTTTAAGATTAATATGAAGAGAAAGAAAAGCCAGATCTTCTAGCATCATCCTGCATTTCAACACCCAGAGTGTGCTCCACATCACACCGTGAGTATCAGTAGCATATAGTCTTTTTTTTCTTGTTTTTACTTCTGTGTAGGGAGTGTGATGGTGAGACATAGACTACTGAGCTGAATTTGATTTTGAATTTGAGATTAGAGTCTGGAGGTGTGGCGGCAGGGTGAATAATTTTATCGCTCGCAACAGAGACCACACTTTGAGTTATGCACTTGAGAGATTTTTTTACACTTCATCTGTATTAATTTGAATACATTATTCATTAAAAAAATATTTAAAAACTATCAATAAAAATGATTTAGGTTTAGGCATGAAAAAAAACCTCAGTGGGTCTGAAAAAAGATCTTAGTTTGGCTTGTTTTTATAGAGCCCGACTAGCGCTGTCTTTATCCAATTTTTATTGCAAGATTTGTGTCCAAAAGCACACAAAGAGAGCAATTATATGATTGTCTAAGATGTGCATCATGTGTGCGTTTTTACCCTTATATTAATATTTTGTAACTCTCACAGATATTGCCAGTACCTGTACTGTATATCGGGAAGTGGCATTTTCGAACCTTGTTTTTGCATATACACGTTCATAAATGAAGCCCCAGATTTCAGTCCCCCTGCAAGTTAGGCATAAGAAAACAGCATCATGCTTTCACATTTAATTTATGCAAACAGCTAATCGTCATGCATAATGCAGTAAGGCAAGTGTTGAAACAAGCTCACAGGCTTTGGGTAATGCTAATTGAATTTGAAGATGAAGTATCTCATAGACAAATTGTTTGTGACTTCATCCTGTGCTATAATTACTCATGTTAAATGAGGGTGAAAAAAACGAACAATGTTAAAAATGCATTCCTCCTACAGACAAATATGATTTTCATATACCTCCTCCCATCAAGTATTTTACACAATGCACACGTTGCGAGCTGTTGCTGTCATGTCTTGATTCATTTAAATCAAAAGAGTGTATATTTTTAATGCAATTTTTTGCTGGTGACCAGTGACTATCTTGAGTGTCTTTTCAGCTTGATGGGTCTAATTTAAATCAATCACAGTATTGTCTTTTTTATGTGATGTTTTTCATACTGTTTTATTGAACATTTCTTTAATTGCCTGTAATATGCATGTTTTGTATTATATTACTACTAAATATTTACTTCCAGTTTGTGCTGATTTCAGATCAGTGACTATTCAAAGACTAAATCTGTGATAATCAGCTGCATGCAGTGTATAATAAAATACTTCACACAAAAAGCCCTTCTGCACTATGCACATGCTATAAAAGCCAATTAGACTAGAGTGTCATTTTGCATAGCCCCCTCATGTCACCCAAAAATCAGGCTTCCAGCTAATACTATTACCCCATTCATGCAACAAACAAGCACACATAATACCAGAGAATATGAAGCACACTGTCAGAATTAATAAGTCTTCCTAATGTCTCCAACTCAGGGAGCTTTGAGCAAGAAAACACAAATACACATACACACATTCAAGCTATTGCATCTCAACAAGGGTTCGGTTAAAGCATGTTGTGTGGCTGACTGGTCCTGTGAACCAAAAAAGACTAAGTTTCAAACACATAAATACCCCCTCAATGTTTCTAGTTCAAATAAGAACCCAATTTACTCCTGGCATCACAGCAGTCTTTTGGTTAGACAACAAAAAGTTCGAGCACTTTCCTTAAAATCTTAAATTGATCTGGATTACCCTTGAACATCAGTTGCTACAAATTATGAACAGGAAAAAAAGCTAAAGAAACAAGCAAGTAAATGCGTACTTAATCGTAACCACAAATTCTAAACCAACCCTTAGACCTTGTGATGCTTAAGCTATGATGTTAACAGTAACAGCTCCTCTGGTTGAGTGGGTGGAAAGGCAGCTTTGGGGCTTCTGCACTCTGTCCTCTGCTCAACTGGCATTTTTTTTAGCCCAAGTTGACTGCTAGGACTTACTACACGGACTGCCCATAATACCTGGCTGTGAGCCAGTTCACCTCATACTATGGATAGATGTATTTCCTCTGACTCTTTGGCTTGTTTATACAGAGGTGAGTGGTGTCAGTGCCCCTCTGTAATGATAAAACTTTCTCAGTATCATTGAAGTTCATACATCAATCCCCATGAGGATCATACTTTTCTAAATAATTGAATTTTATATTCATTTTCTTAATCAAATATGAGCTATGTTTTATTTATTTATTTATATTCAGTGTCTTTCCACGTTTTGCCTATAGTGTTAGGCCTTTAAGATCTGAAAATGCATGCTGAATGTGTTTTGCTGCTTAAAAAACATTTGAGAAAAACAGACAGACAGACCAATAGAAGTCGAGGACTTCTAAATTCAATTGACATGAAACACACCTAACGGGGAAATTTCCAGTCCCGTGTGATAAAGGAATTGTCCACAGAAGATGGAAGACCACAGTTGAAAAAAACAGTGGATAACACTTCAGCTCTGTGAAGAAAACACAATTAGATGACTTTAAAGCTTCTGAGAATTGCATGCGTATTGCTTATATGAGCTGCAAAAAAGCGCCTCTTATACAGAATTCAGCCACAACTGGTGGAAAAGTGGTGTAAAACCTTGGATGTGTGTATGCATTCTGCCATAGCATGCTCCTGTTTGTTGGAGCTGAGCTAATGGACCATCAGAAACTCATCTGATAAGTTCAGTGTTTTCACACTTGACGGCACAGCTTTCTCGCACCTAAACTTGCCTAATCATTTACAAAATAATTCCCTATGAAGGTGAAATCTGGAGCTCCTGAACTCGTCGAACTGCAGTCGTGCATTCTGCTGAAAAGCCTCAAGGAGGCCATTTCAGAAGACATGTTGCTCCCACGGCTTGTTGGCTTTGCAATTGTTTGGCTGCTGCTATGATGGGCCAATACAGAGGAGCAGCCACATACCCACATGCAAGGATTAACTTTATTCTGACTCATGCCTTCACTGTACAAAGGTTAGAACTCAACAATACTGTAAAAAAAAAACAAAAAAAAAACCCAAGACATTTTCTAACTCACATCTACTGTGGAGAGGGTTTTATTCATTTAGTTCATGGTTGTTTTCCTAATACTGAAAGAAATTCTAAAGATGGCAAAAGTTAATATTGATCTCAGTGTCTGAGAGCAGAACTCCAGCTTGTTTTTGCACAGACTTTTACACAAAGACTTCAGCTCTAACAGCTGTAAGTTCTTCAAAAACAATACATTTCTAAATCTGTAACTAGTATTTATATGACAAAGAACGATGTTAACGTTCAATTGAAAATCTTAGGTTTATTGTTTTATGTGTCTCTCTCTCACACACACACACACACACACACAATCTCCCTCTCACCCCCTGGGGGGTGATATGTGTGTCTTCCACAAGCTTGGGTCCTGGGAGTTTGAGGGTTCTGCTCATCTTAACTGTCCCTAGGACTGCACTCTTCTAGACAGAGACCTCTGATGTACCTGGAATCTGTTGGAGCCACTACGGAGTCCTGTGGAACTCGAAGTCTCATAGGACCTTAGCTCTGTTGTTCTCAGCTGGTGGCAATTCTAGTCTATATGTGGCACATTATGTTCCCGTACACTATTACAGCCACTTGGTTGTACATAGCCTCAGCTTGCAACTTACATCCTGCTACTACAGTATGTCTTGGATAGTCTCTGGCTCTTTTGCTCAGTCTCGGGTCTTGTCGAGTGTGGTAGACTCCTGCCTCTATGGATCTGGTGCTTAGGGCCTGTTCTTGTGCTGCCATGATCAGAGTGTCTGTGCTCTCCTTTAGGCTGAGCTTTTCTACCCACTCACAGGATTTCTTGATGTCTGCCACTTCCTCTATCTGTCGATGGTACATCCCATGCAGGGGCTTAGTTGTCTATGATAGTTCTGCTTCCTGTTTCTCATAACCATCTGTCTTCAGCTGCCTGATGCATTTTTGGAGCAGCTCATCTCGGGGGTGGGGGGTGGGAGTGGGGGCATCTTCCTGTGTATTCGCAGATGTTCCATGTTTGGATTGTGGCTCTGACACTCACTGATCCTCACTCTTCCTCTTTCAGTTGCTCATAGAGCCTCAGGGTTCTGGACTTTGGGTGCAGACTTCCATGCATTGTGAGGGTTTTCATGTCTTGCCATCATTAGCATGTATTTCCTTGTGTAGCCAGTTTATAAATTCAGTTGGGTATCTGATGACCAGCATATGTATTGGAACTTATTCCTACCATTCAGCTGGATTTTCTGCACCCGTCTTACCTTCTGGAGGTGGCTGACCTTCACTGCAACTTTATCCTGGTTCCTGTTGGCCTGTGAGTATCTGGATTCCGATATTTGCAGCTGTTCTGTATATCTGTTATTTTGCCTTCAGGCAACTCCACCACTTCAGTCTGGATCACCATCCCTCTCTTTGCAACCATTTGGCTTGCCCAGTACGAATGATATCCTGATGTCCTTACTGTAGATTCTGTAGGAGTGAATAAGTGAATTGATGTCACACTCACTCCTGGCACACAGATTGATATCAGACATATGTTATGGAGTTATGGAGTCAGTTCCATCCATCCATGCATCTGCTTTTGTTTTATGGATCCAGTTAATTTTGGCTATCTTGCAGTATTTTTCAGGGACCATGATATCTGCATATTAAACATTTAAAGCAGACAACTTTTTAAAGAAAAGAAACATATTTTTTATGGTATACCATACCATGCTGAGGTGGCATTTACATTTTTTTTTATATAGTCAGTGGTTGAATTAGCCTCAGTCAAGTGATCAGCACCATCAGAAGGCAGAGGTTTCTCATGAACGATTTTCATTTCCAAAACGACGACATCGAGCGTAGGCTGGATGACAACAGAATTATTTCTGCTGCAGCCACTAAATCCATTAGACTGGCCATCTGATAAAGACGAGCACATCCTATATGGAGATGGCAAACCACTCACCATACGCAAGACGTTATTGATGCTGCAGCCAATCTCACAGTGTGTCACAGTGTTACAGGGGAGAAACGGCACAATGTGCTCACCACTGTCTCCATGCTCTCTGTGTCAGCAGCCAAGTATGAAAGAGGATTCGGTGCCACGAACCATATTCTCACAGATGGCAGAAACAGAATGCACATCTCCATGCTGAACAGTCTGCTGTTAATCTCACTAAATGGACCAGGGGTTGCCTCCTTCCCTGCCGGAGATTTTCAAAGATGTGGGTGAAAGCGAGGCAGCATGCCACGGGTGACCTCTTGAATTGAAAGCAGAAAAAAGCAGCCAGAAGTGCATCTTAAAAGTCTGCTTTCTCGGTCTGAGTAGCAGACATGTAGTGCAGTCTGTGTATTTCTTGCAGTATTTCTTGTTGTGCAATTGCATTTTGTGGTTATTTTGCAATAATGTTGAAATTTAGAAGCAATTAATTTGTCAGGTCATGTAATCCATTTTACTGACAGCGTGATTAATTCATGTTAACATAACATTGAACCTTTTATTTTGTTGTGTATGACTGAATTCATTGAGGGAAAGATGGAAGTGAAAATACTGCATTGTGAAAATATTATTTAAATTCCAAAAATGAATTTAAAAAATGAATGAAATATTTCTTTGATGTAGTAGTTATGGTCCAAATGATTAAAGTTCATAATTATTTTATAAATGCTTCAGTCTCTGTATAAGCCCACTGTGATTTATTTTTTCATGAATAAAAACATTTCCAGCCACCCCACCAGCCCATGTCTGTAGCAAGCTGTATTCATAAAGACTATGGATACAATGTGCACCCATTGGGGCAGAAATTTCCTTGATGGTCTTTGTTGATGGTTTTGGATGATCACCGCAGGCCACATTATTTGTTGGATAATTGAATTTAAAATGCTCCCAAAGGCTGAGAGCAAAGAGGTGCAATTCAGCGCCTCAAATTACCCCAGTCATTGGCTTCGGCTGTCTGTATTAGGACACCTTTCAATCAAAGCAGCCGTACCCAAAAATTTTAAGCTTTAATGGGAAAGTTATGAAAACACCCAACCCCTACAGCTGTTAGAAGCTGGAAACGGAGACCAAAACTGTTTTACTGGACCCAGCTGTGCTTGTGTTTAATCTCAAGGGATGCATGGGGATTGATTTGCTTTTGGAGGCACCCTCAAATGGCCATTAGAGGAGCCATTTCAGTTGCTATATTTAGAGTTTCAAACCAAAGAACACAAATGCTGAAGTGCCCTCTGTCCCCAACCTTACCTTGAACAACAGTCAGCAACTGATAAGCAGACTGCAAGGCGCAAGTTTGGAGTGGAGAGGGCATAATAAAAGTTTAAGCTTAGGAGGAGAAGTTTAGGTCAGAAACAAAAATCACACTTGGACTTTTATTCTCAGAGTGCAAGTTCAAAGTGACAGGATCCTCCTTTATGCACTCCCTGTGGCCAGGGACTATCATTTAACTTTTATCTGCATTATTAATGGTTATTCTGCACTGAGACAGGGTGTGAAAGATGTGACAGAGAGATCTGATGGATTTATTTACTGGTCTCTCTATAAGATCTCAGTATAAGCTCACCATAATAATGAAAATAAATGGCAAAGTAGGCGCTAAACAATAAAAGACCAAGACTGTACCTCTGGCAGACACTTCATTTCATCCCAACTGTTCACTCTAGATGAGGCATTCCCTACAGAAATAGAAAATTCTGTTCTGCTGGTAAGACTTGAATGACTCAAGAGAACTTCCTGTCACACTCACTCATTTTTCTAGTTAATTGATACTTCAGGAAATTAACAACGTTATTTGAAGCAGCTGAAAGGTCTAAAAATATTAAAACAGCACAATCTTACTAATAACCTCTTTTGTTACTATGATTGATTCCTGACTGGAGTCTTTTTAAAGGTGCTCATTTAAAAAGGAACTCTGAGCTTTTTGTAGGCAAAATTCATTTGTTATAAAATCAATGCTTATTAGGGAGTTGTCAATTGATAATAATATTAATAATAATAATAACAGCTCCACAACAGAGAAGCAAGTCATGTCATGTCACCAAATAGATCATTTCAAACCAATAGGAGTTATTGCTCTATTGTGATATGGCTTTTTACACAATAGCTCTCCTTTTATGTTGGAAAGGTCCTAAACTGGCCTTGAAGCCTTTCTCTGGGGTCCGTCTCTCTTGTTGGCTTCGATGTCTTTCTCTCTTATCTGTCCATATTATTTGCACTTTTGTCCTCAGCCAAGTTGTTATGGTCCTGGGTCTGTGAGTTTTGGAATCTGAGGTTCCTGAGATTCTTGGTTGCTTCATGATTACATTGTTAGCTTCTATATTTTCCTTCTTAGTTTATCTACTCGAGTTCTTATTTCTTAGTTCTTCAGTTTAGTTATTTTTTAATTTGTAGTGACCCCTGCTTTCTCAGAGTTTATTTCTCCCTCAGTGTGCCTGCCTCCGTGATATCAAGGCCCCTGTATTTAGTTCATGTCTGTGTCTTCTCTGTTCAGTTATCACTTCCTGTTTTATTTTCCTAGTCTCCTGCTCCCTGTGTGTTGTGTTCAGTTTTGCTTCCCCTTGCCTCATTAGTGTCTTTCTGTTCACTTGTTCTCCCAGCTGTCTTTACTTCCCTCATTATCCTTTGTGTATTTATTGTCTCTGTTTTTCTGCTCCACGTCATTGTGTTTGGCACCCTGCCCGCTGTGTGTGTGTGTGATTCTGTTTTCCTGTTTAGCCCTTTAGTGCGTATTCTCTAGTGATGGTAAAATGAAGCTTTTGTGAAGCACTGAACAACTCGAGCCAGTTGTTTCGAAAATGGCTTAATTACTCGAAGCTTCAATTACAGCGCCCTCTCCTGGAGAAGTGCAATGCTCTTAATTACACACGCATGCACATGCGTGCACAGTCACACCTCAATGATCTACTTGACTTTTGCAGAAAACACCTTTTGTTCTGAAACATCTTTGCATTCTTTGAGGCACAGACATTATGACTGAGTATCACGATATCCTGTTCTATTTAAAAATAAAGATGGATGAATGCCTTGTGTTAAGGAGAGAGTGCTGGGAAAACATGGCATAAATTGGTGTCCTTGTTTAAATATGGCAGGGGGTGATTTTTATTGAAATGCATTATTTTTTCAACTGTTTTTGGATTGAACTGTTTGTTCTTTTGCTCGTAATGAGACGTGGCGGTGTCAGTGAATCACCTGACAGGTTCACAGTGCAGTCAGGTGATTCATTTTGGGAGTTGCTGGTTTGCACATTGTATGTCGCATGATTTTTTTTTTCACCCCAAAGCGAGCTTCAAAGCAGTGGTTCTGTGGAATTGTAAGCCCAGGGTTCGAAGCATGTATCGAAGCTTCAGCGTCACACTGCCATCACTAGTATCTTTTGTTTTCTGGCTCCTTCCTTCTGTTTTGTGTTCATCAGACGTCACTTGTAAATAAACTGAGTATTTAGGCAAGTCCTACTTCTGGAGTGCTGCAATTTTGGGTCCGACCCTGCCCACCACACACAGTGCTACATGACACAAGGGAGATTTAAAAAGCTGAACTATATGTAAAACAAGCCGCTTATCTGAATGAAGGAGGAAACATAATATTTGTCAGAAGAACAAGAAATCTTGAAATGGATGCATACCCTCAGATTGACCTTTAATTGACTTGTAAAGATGTGTGGCTGCAGGCAAATTAAAGAAAATAATTCAACAGCTTACAGCTGAGTCTCCAGGGTGTGTGTCCTTTCTTCATTCAAGAAACTTGGCCTCATCAAAATTCCATATCATATAGATTTTATCATATAGATCATATAGACAACACATGTATACGCACAACACATAGAAAATAACTACAAATGCAGAACTGGAAAGTAGCACGAATTCTACCTGGAACTTCTTCATTATTGTTTGCAGATATGGAGACATCCTTGAAACCTCATTTTAGAAAAATGTAGCTTTGAAAAAACTATTTTAATTAAGCCTTCAGAAATCTTTTTGGCAGAAGTGTCCTAGGCAAACACAGGCAGCATTACATTTTACATCCTTGTTTCTCTGTGCTCCTCCTCTTTCACTTTTCCATTCCCTCACCTCCCACTTAGACCACTGCAGATGAGCCTGGTTCTGCCAGATGTCTCTTTCTGCTAAAATGGAGTTCTTCCTTTCCACTGTCACCAAATGCTTGTTTGTATGAGATGGTGATATTATTGGGATTTTCTCTCTAAATATTGCAGGGTGTTTACCTTGTGTTTTAAAGCACAATGCTGGGAATAAAATAGAATTTTTAATTCGTTTATTGGCATGTTTTTCAATGATGGAACACACCAGATCTCTGAAAAAAATCCCCCACACAGACCCTACCAGGTTTGAACCCAGGGCCCTCTTGCTGAGGCAGCAGCGTTAACCACTGAGCCACCATGCTACCAATGTGAAGGCTTTCTGGAGCTATAGCTTCATTTTGCTGGTCACTAACTAAAGTGTGCCACTATAATTGAGGGTTGGGAACAGAAATGCACTGGTTAATTAAGATCTTCAGCCTAAGAATCTTGTTCAGCTTGACAGCTCGGCTGCAGCTCCAATCCACCCATTGAGCTCACGCTCTATTGTATTGTCAGCAGTTAACCAGACCACAAGATACCTTACTTGTTGCAACATCTTTCCCACGGAGGAATGATGTATCACTTTCTTTTATCTCACACTTTTTGATTGCCAATGTACTTCTTGACATTTTTCATGCGGCTTCCTCCTCAAAAGGTGTGTTTTCTTACTTCTGTTTCTGTCCCTGAAGTGCTACATTAATATTTCCCTAAACCACATGATTTAATTAATGGCAAGCACAAAGAATGAGCTTGAATTTGTGTCCTATTTACCTCTTGGCTATTTGTTTTCCTCATTTTAAACTTGTACCTTCCATTAATTGGGTCTGAAGTGCATTAATCCCTCAGAGACAGCTTTGTAGTGTAGTCTATATTCAATGGCGGGTATTTGAAAGCCAGCAGCAGCACCTTGCCTCCTCCTCTGAGATGGACAGAAACACTGGGTGCTTTCTCCAGAGAACAGACAGCTGTATTCATTAGGATATTCATGGGTGCAGAGGGATGACTGAGAGCAGCTCAGCGGCATACAGTATGCAGAGCAACAGTTTAACCAAAAGGGTTTGTGCTTGAGCAATGCTTGAAACACTACATCACACAGAATAACTGTGAATTTATCAGATATACATGCACTTCCCAGGTACATCTGTTTCTGCTGTTTTTTCCCCCAACTCTTTCTCTCTTTCTTATCCATACAACCACACTTTTCTTATCCATACAACCACACTTTTTTATCTACTATACAAGTTGTAGGTTTGAGGCTTTTATTCTATAGGTACATAAATCCTTACCTCAGCCATTAACCTGCTTCTTTTGCTGTTACTATGGCATCCCATCTAACCTTCATACCACTCTACAAATTGAGTTTGGAAAAAAAATGTTTTAAAGGCTGCATGTTCTCTTAGCTGCCAAAGAGAAAATTTGGTATTGATAGAGTTTCCATGGCTGCATTCTGTAGCGTTTGGCTGATGCACAGCAGCAGCCTGAAATACACCGTTGCCAAAACAAAAAAAGACGCTGCACTGACACGCTGCCTGTCAGTGGCTTTCACCAGCTTAGCCTCTGCATGTGGCTGTTGTTTCATTGTCTTTGCATGTGTGTGTGTGTGTGTGTGTTTGGCGTTTGGATGAATCTGGATTGAGGACATCTCATCAGTCCTCAGAAATACGGGAAATTAATGCATGTAAGCGCACGTACACCCACACACAAACAATCACCCTCCTACATGCCCTCCCCACGTGAAAAGTGCCATTGTGGAGTTTGAGCTGCAGTGTGAATTAAATTGAAGTGGTGAATATAGTACACTGTTCACTAACAGTCACTAGCTGCCTGCTGTGGGGGGAAAACAGTGGTGACAGTGATGACTTTGCATGTGCCTCTGCAGTGGGAAAGCAAGTGGAGGGGTGATTGCCATCACTCACAATATCAGTGGGAAAATTAAAAAGCAGGAACATGAAAGAGGAATATATGACAAGAGAGTGCAGAGAAAAAAGAAGAGAGAAAGTGAAGAACGGGGAAGTTTTCCAATTTCTTGCAGAGGTATTTGAGCCAGTAAACATGCACATCACAACCTTCTTCTTACAGCTCAGGTCCAAGTGAAGTTCAGGTTATGTGTTTTTCCTGATTAAATGAAGGTGAAATAAAATTGTACTCATAGGATATAATTTCATATATATATATATATATATATATATATATATATATATATATATATATATATATATATATATATATATATATATATATATATATATATATATATATATATATATATATAATGCATAAATAAATAAATAATACAGGATCCAGACTGCATCATGCAAGATAATGAAATTGTGATTTGTTCATCTGAGTGATAGCTGCTGAAGCAAATATTTATTTGCTCTATGCAAAGGATGTGTTGTCAGTTGAAATGGAATCATCCAACCACTGTTTCTAGTTCTTGTATAAGAGTAGTCTTGAAATATAAGTACATAAATAAGAAATTAATTTAGAACTTATCACAACCACATGGATTTCCATTTTCTGTAGCAGATCATATAATTTTTTGTTTGTTTGTTTTTTTGTTTGATTGGTTTTCTTTATGAAAAACAGATTAATTTAATGAACTCTCATTCCTGGGCATAATAAAATTATGTTTCTTTTTTGTTTGTTTTTTTGATTGTGTGTTTGTTCTTTCAGATAGCATCTGGTTCTCCCTGCTATGCACATGGTGTCCTGTTCCGTCAATATCTTGATACATGGGCCACAGTAATATTAGCCATCTGAGAGATAAGATCCCAATTTGAGAGCTGCAAAGCCCACATTTGATGGCTGGATGGGTGGTGATGGCATAACATCTCACTGGGAGTTCTGGTCTTTGTTTTTGATCTGTTTTTGTTTGTTTTTTTAAACCTGCTGATTTTTTTTTTCTTTTTCAGGGGATGAAGTACACGTTGGTCAGGTTTCCAGCCCATCACAGGGCCAACATAAAGAGACAACCAACCACCCCACACACACACATGTCTTTGGGCTGTAGGGGTAGGCTGGAGTCCCCAAAAGTAACCCATTATATGCACAGGCAAAGTGTACACACAAGTGTGTGCATTCCTTAAACCCCAGTATTATAATGAACAAATTTCTGTCATCATGAAATATTTACAATGCATGATTTATTTATTTTACAAAGCCTATTTCACATAACCCACTGTTTACATTGATGATTACATGGCTAGCTTTTGGGCTTCCACTTCACTGACCACTTTTGGTGTATTGCTGTTACTTGCAGCGTCCAACAGCTGTCCATTGGCAGACTGTCATAAAATTTGCTGATGGAAGGTGTACAGTGTTGCCAGGTTGTTCACCATTGTTCATGCATTTAAGGTTTTTTCTCTAGAGCAACAATTGGTCAAAAAGTTCATCAGGGTACCGTGGTAACCAATGATGCCTTAATGCTAACATGTTAACACTGAAATCAGCTTGCTAACATTGCCAGTGTTAGCAAGCTGATGTTTAGCAGTTGTGATGAACTGTTCAAGATTGTGAAATTACTGGGTTAAAGAGACACAAACACATCTGTCTTTTAACCCAACGTTCTCTTCCAATGGTTTCATAATGGTTTCATTACATACACTACAGTTTAGAACAGGGGTTAACTAGGAAGCTGGGATTGTGGAGGGCCGCGCCAATAAGCTGAACTCAGTTCTGCTTAATATTAATATTTTCTCTTTATATTTTGGTGCTGGTCATAATAGTAGCTACAGTAAGCCATTCTCTGACAGGGACTGCATCAATGTGTGTTTGGTGGTTTAAACTGGAGAAACTGCATGACGTAAACTTATTTACCTTTGAATCCTAGCTTCAACTGACCTCATGCGGGCCAGTCAGGGACGGCCAAAGGGCTGGATGTGGGCCACAGGCTGTACGATGCCCAGGTCTGTTTTAGAGGGATTTAGATCTGTGCTTTGTCAAGGCCATTCCATAACCCTTTGTTTGTTTGTTTTTCTTATTAAACCATTTATTATTTAACAGTGATGTCCTCAACTTTCAGGTTAAATAAAGCATCTCTTATCTTATTTATCTTCCTTGGTGGATTTGTCCTGTTGAAAATTAAACTTCTTGTTCAGCTTTTATTTTTGCACAGCTCCTCAAACACTTTCTGATATAATTCAGATTTCACAGTGGATTTACTGTAAGACTGCAAGCTACCCACTCCCTGAGGCAGTCAACCAGCACACTTCACACTTGGAATGAGGACCTTCCTCTGAAAAGCTGCCACTGGTCTGCACCAAACACGTCTACTGTTACTAACAACTCTATGATCCTTGAGTCATCTGTCCAGAGCACATTAGTCAAAATGTTCACTGGCAAACTGTTGTTTTGTCCTAATTTTATCTCTGGGCGGCAGGGTTGTTTGTGACATTCTTCCAGTATAGGTTAAATTTGTCTAACTTATTTTCCGACTGTAGATGTGCCCACGGTGACACAATCAGTTGTGGGATTTACCCGGCACATCATGTGTCAAATGTGGATTCTTGAACAGTTTTGTTTTTTTTTTGCATCAAACAACCTGCTGTTGGACTTAATTTGCTCTGACAGCCAGTCTTGGACAGATCAGCAGTAAATTCAAATATAGGCCCACTGGAGATGTTTTTCCTCACATTGGAATTATTTATGTCACCGGGAAATCAAGCAATCTGTATGCATGCCAGTTCTTTGTCAATCTCAACAACTGTTGATTTATTTTACTTCACAAACAGCACTGTGACATCACGCGGGACCCGATGTCACCAGTTCGGATAATATAAACCTCCACTTCCAGTGACATCTATCTTTGGTGATGCTTTGATGCTTTTGACAGTGGGCACCGCGCAAGTTTAAAATATTTCGTACATCTCTTTAAATCCCTTGCTGGAGTCATAAGCATCCACAGCCTTTTTTTCTAAAGACCTAAGGGAGTCCTTTGAAGTTTGTGTGTGACTGGCTCAGTGTTTCCAACATGCTGTATTATCAATGGCAGGTTGATCTCCTGTCTCATTAGGTGGAATGAGAACAGCTCTGTCACTCTCAACCCCGTGCTTTCTCTCTGCCCCATTGCACATGCTATTATTAGACACCAAATGAAAGGTTGGACACCGCTGACATCATCATTATCACATTAATGAGATGAAACACCTGAACTTGTCACAGTAACACGTATGCTATGATTTGATGTGTGTCTGTGTGTATGGTGTGGGGTGACATATGTTGGTTTCATCTCTGAAAATTTTTAATAACTGAAATTTAAATGTCTTTTCATGATTGAACACAGCGAAAGTACTGTGAAATATATGTATCGAAAAAAGTTCAGTTTGCAATAAAACTTGTGACGCTCAGTATATTTTGAAATCAGACGTAAAGCAACCAGTGAAAAATATATTTATGCTTTTGTGTGAAATGTGTGAAGAGAGCATATGAACAAAATATTTCTTACCTCCCGCATCTGTTAAGCATTTCATTGACATTTTCATTTCTGCGAGCACAGAAAATCAAATCAGTTTGACTGTATATCAGCCTCTTCAAAAGCCTTCTTCCTCTCGTGTTTTGACAATTTCTTTGTTTGACGTTGGAGAAAAAGAAACAGGAAACATAACTGACTTTTTTTTTTATTTCAGTGCCGACATATTCAAGAGTAGGTAGAATTATTATTATTATTATTATTTTTGGATTGTAAAGCACAGCCAAAAAAACCAAAGCACACCACCAAATCCATTCTATTCAGGAAATCAAAGAGACTGAACGGGATTACATGGTCAATCAAACGCTGTGTGTTCACTTATGTATGTAGTTATTTTACTTTAATGCTTCTTGGATTCATGGTGAGGTAGAACATACGTTTCTGAGATCCTGGGGGAGCAAGAGAAACACAATTAAGGGGGAAACACCAGCACACGAAGAAGGGCAAAAAAAAAAAAAACTCCTCTCACTCTCTTCAAGATTGAAAATGGAGATCACGTATTCTGCATAAACGGATGCCAGTTGTGAAATAATAATTGGAGTAATAAAATATTTAAAGGAGTATGTGGCAGCTCTCTGATACATTTCAAAAATATTAATGCAGATTTGTATTAAGACCCTCCTCTGTAACAATGATTGTTATGTCCAGTAGCATAACACTCAGCAGCCCTGCACCTTACAAGTTAAAGACAAATATAATTTTCTTAGCAACAGAATTAAACAGCAGTGCTTACAGTCCTCAGCCGCGCTAGCATTCCTTTGAGACTGCACTCAGGCTCACCAGCATCAGCACATGATTATGCTCATAATGGCAATGTTAATAAGATGATTATAATACTTGCTGTAATAGCCAAATGATGTGGGATGCTAAAAACATCTAAGGCTTAGTTTAGCAAAAAGTTTGGATAAATTAATGCATGTAAATATAAGGCAAATAGACAGTGGCCACTGATCGTGGTACAAGATTAAGAAAAAAAAAATCAGACAAAGTTGTTGCAATTCATCATTAAAAGGTCTGCTGCAGATTTTACAGCAATCCAGTTAATAGTTGTTGGGACAGCCCCTCAGAATAACCACTGTTGACCTCACTGTGGTGCTCAAAGGAAGGTCTGGAAATCATGACTATCTGTATTAAATGTCACAGTAATCCATTCAATAATCACAGAGATATTTCAAGAGATAAATCAATCAGATCAGCTCCAATCCAAAACAGCAAATAAACTGAGGGTTTTAAACAATTTTGCTTGAGACGACAAGCAATAATCAATAATGGATCACGTTGACCGGTGCTGATACTTGCATTTGATTTAGTGGTGGTAACAGTCGTCTCTATAAGATTTCACTGAGGCATTTGCAAGAATTTTAAAAAGCTGCAGTTCACAATCTGCTGCATTATTTAGATCACAAACAATGCTGCAGATGGTAGGATGGTGACTGTTCCTCCTTTATGCTAATACAGTTTTAAATGCAGCATTCATGACCACATAGATGGACAGCAAAAACACTGCAACAGTCACATGACAGCAGATGGTCATGACTTGACTTGAAGGTCCACACTTAGATCATAAAATCAGCCCTAAGCATTGTCCATGCTGTAAGATACAGATGAAAGAATCTAGTAAGAAAAGGAGAGTTCAGAAAGAAATTTCATGTCATGTGCAGTGGTTAACAAATTTATTAGCCCATCACCTAGTGGGATGTTTATTCCACAGCTGCTCTAAATTAAAAGTATCTGTAATTTTCCAAATAATTGTTTTCGTTTCCGTAATTGTTAATCCACCAATAATCAAAATATTTTTTAATGCTAAAATATAAATACTGTTATCTTTCACTGTTTTGCAAAAAAGCAGAAAAAAATATTGAAGCAAATTATAATTTTCTTCAATTAAGATGCTAAATTACAGTCGCTAGCAAAAAAAACGCCCTATGCATGGTTTTTGCCAGGCCTGCAGCACCAGCTCGCTTCGCTCTTATATTAAGATCCAGACATGTCTGTTAATTTGTCATGTTAATGTTTTAATTTTCGTTATATAACAGAATATAATGAATTTAAGCCACATCCAGGAGGGGTTAGGGAACCAACAGACATAAATAAGCTACAATCATAAGAATTTAATTACATTCCCGAACAGAAAATTTTGTTTTAGTGGTTGACTTTTATGCTTCTCAGACAAGTCCAGTGTGCCGGCGCAAAATTGGGTATAAAAGTATGAACTCAGTTTATTTGCCCTACAAATAATGGTATAAATTTTGGTTTCAAACAAGCTTTCGACAGATTTGTGAAACATTTGTGTTTTCCTGTTTGTATGACAGGCAGTCTAACAGTGCATGAAGAATTTGTCTGTCATGAACTGCTGTGGCAGGCAGGTTGAGGACTCCAAAGCAGGACTCAGAGCTAGATGGAACTTAACTCACTCATCAGTTTTATTTGCTGGACAAACAAGACAGAACTGGATGGGGCCACAGAACAAATTACACAACTTACTGGAGTTAGGATTTAATGCAGGCAGGAGAGTGCACAATGGACAAGAAGCAGTGATGAGGATATAACAGAGGGAAAAAGGGGAATGCAGACATATACACATTGGATAATCAGGGGAATTGGACACACCAGGGGAAACAGCTGAACAGAATCACATTAACAAGACTGAGGAAGCAAAGAGCAAGAGGCAGGGTACACCCTGTACAGGTCACCAGCCTGTTGCGGGGCTAACACGGAGAGACAGACAACAATCAAACTTATAGGCAATTTAGAATCACCAATTAACCTGACCCCACTAACTGCACGTCTTTGGACTGTGGGAGGAATCCCATGCAGACACGGGGAGAACATGCAAGCTCCACACAGAAAGGCCCCAGCCAAGGTGAGTTAGAACCCAGGCCTTCTTGCTGTGAGGCAACAGTAACTGACTACCATGCCAGCGTGCTGCCCAACCAGACAAAGAGGCAAAACCAGACAGAAACATCAGGGGGTCAGGCACACAGAGGGAACACCAGGAGACAGGAACTAAATACAAAAACCACGGCACAGAACAGAATTCATGCGACTGAACTAAAAATCAAAACAGCATCTGAATATCCAAAAAACAGAAAACACTGGGTCCTAGACTCAGGACCACGACACTATGGCAAGAAACAAATAAATTTTAATTTAAATGACAGAATAGACAAACCTGTGTGCATCATTAAACTATTCTAGCATTTCAGACCCTGTGGGTTGTTTGTTGGTGTTAAACTTTGCATTTTTACAGCTCAGAAATCCAAAATAATGTATTTCAGAAACTTTACTTCAGTGAACCTTATTCTCAACCTGCTTCTTCTCTTCTTCTATTCTTTTTATTACCAGGAGATACAGCTACATAAGGGTGTGAGGTGCATAAAGGACAAGAAGGCACTGACAGAGAATAAATGCTGATCCATGGAAGGAAAGAAGATCCTGAGGGAAACACAGTGACAGCAAACACACATACCATACAGTACATGCACAATTCTGCACAAACAAAATTGTTTTTAAGCTTTCCTTGCTAACTGTTGCACCTTTTATTACTAAACGTATGAAAGGAATGGAATAAAAATAAATAATGCTGAACTTTGATGCTTGGCTGTCAAGAAGCTGGTGCTGCAACCGTGTATTCTGTCCACATCAGATCTCAAGTACCACCAGAACAATGAATAAATAAATAACGAACAACATTTTTTTTTCTCACAAGAATTCACAATGACCACTAAAACAAAGACAAAGAAAAAAAAGGGCTAAATTCTGGGCTTGAATACATCAATAACACAGCAAGGCCACAGCACAGAACATGCAGAGACATGAGGCTGTTCCCTTTATAACCATTACTGTATGTTTGGAGCCTGCAAAAGACCTATTGTTTACAGCACCACTGAATAAATTAAACTAAAAGAATATCTGCCACTGTGCTGATCACAGGTGCTTTGTTTCTTTGTTTTTTTTTGTTCTTTTTACCTGTGGGAATAACTGAGAGTGGACATGTTTTTACAAGTCAAGTTTAAAGGCTGGAATCTTGATGACATAAATGTGCAGTGAGTGTACTAAGTAGAACGATGATAATAATAATAATAATAAATAAAATTGGGGGGGGGATCTTTAGCACCTTCTGTTACCCAACTGTAGGAAAGCTGGCCCTGTATCTGTGCAGCTGTTCACTAGATTTCCTGTTTGGACTTTGAAAGTGAATTTTTTATCAGCCCAAAGGCCCAAAGATCTATTTCACCAGACAAGTTGAATATCAGGGCATCGTCTGTAGTTGTCTTGAAGAAAAAGAAAAACATAAACAAAACCAAAAAAACAACAACTAAACAACGGCAAGCTTAATAGCAGGACTCACAGGTGGTACAGAACAATTTGATCCAGCAAGGATGGACTTGGAGCATCAATTTTGAGCTCATTATTGTTAGATTAGCTGCTTCACAGGAAATTAAGCTTTTCAATATTCTGAAATGTGACAATTGGCTGCTTTTCGCTTTAATTTTTTTTTTTTGGTCTTTTTGGACTAAATATCTTTGGATTTCAAACTGTTGGTCAGACAAAGCAGTTTGTGCTCTTAATAGACAATTTGTTCTCTGAAAAACAGATGACTAAATACTTTAAGAATATTTAACAAAAATCATAATGATTGGATTTCTGTGGAAGGAAAATCTGTCTTAATATCACTGACTTGGTGTGCATAAGAAAAAAAATGTGGAAGTGCTAAAGCAATGAGAGCTGAATGCTAAATATTTGTGGTATTGCGTTAACACATGCGGCAGACAGTTTCAAGAGATTATATAGATTGTATAAGCGGATACAGGGGAAAGTGATATGTTCCTCGAGATCTATGTAATGACTCAGCAACAGAGAGACACAAAACTATTACTGCAGCTCCGGGTGAGATGCAAGCAGGAAGAAAAAAAAATGTATTTAAATTTGTAAACAGTCTTATCACTGCTTGTCTTTAAGTGGAAAAACTACCCACCAAAACAATACAGAGTCACAGTGGTTCTGGGAGAAGATCTCTTATTCATGTAGTATGCTGTAGAGCTGTGATGGGGGGGGGGTATGGGGACAATGTGCTGCATTAATCACTGCGGGGAACCCAGTAATGAAACTTCAGCGCATTAATATACAACAGAAAATGTCATCCATGATTGATAGCGAAAGTCAGGCTACCTGAGAATCATGGAAATGTGGCAAACATTTCTGATATAGTACCTATCACACTGTCAATCATTACGTAATACTAATGAGCACAGACCTCTAATGGCCTGCAAAAAAGACCTCTGAGTAGTTCTCATTGGGATTGTGCTCATTTGGAATAAAGGCCATTAAAATTATGTTTAAGTCAAGTTTGATTGGTAAGAATATAACCTTCAAAATGTTTAGACCAAAATTAAAATGTTTTTCAGTTCATCTGAATGCAAACTAAGTATGGTATCAAAAATCTGCCATTTGTTTTTTTTTCCCTTAAGTGAACAGTGTGAGCCTTTTTGCTATTCAATGTGTTTTCCTAGGCACACATGGTGTCCACAACTGTCCATTGTTCAGACGGTTTTAGTATTGAAAGAATTGACCTTTTATTTAGGAAATACTATTTGCATAAAACTGCATAGCAAATTCTTGAAAGTAGACAGTAGAGGAGGAACACAGTCTTGCTGTACTGAGCAAAATGTCATGAATTCGAGGTGAGGACAATTTCAACATATAATTTTCTTAATGTTGCATTTGCGAAGTCAAAACAGTGGTTTACCCCCTGCAGTGGATGCAGTATGCTTTAAAGGAGTCCGAGGCAACATGGGAAGAACAAATATCTGACTATCCCTTAGTATGAATTATTATTTGAAGCTCAGGTCCAAGCAAATGTTTTAACATAACCATTCTTTGACGATGAGAGGTCAGTTCTATTTGTTTTTCTCTGTCTTCCATTGTGTCAGAGAGATTTTCCACAGTTACTGTACATAGATGATGTGCGACTTTATGTTCCACTGACAGGTTGTGACATAAATGTCAGATCTTATGGCGTATCACTCTGCTGTCACAAATGCTGACTGTCACAAAATTTCCTTAAGCTCAGTTCCAAATTTGAGGTCCTTTTTGTTTTGCCTCCTAATCTGGGAAAACCTTGAAAAACAAATCAAGAAAAAAACAAACAACTTGGAAATCTGTCCTCCAGGAATTAGAAATTGCTTGCAATATGAGTGAGATCTTGGACTCTGAACTTTACTCCAAATATTGCAATAGTCATTATATAGTTATTATTATTATTATTATTATTATTACTACTATCTGGAAATTGAGCATATTCTGTTAGAGCCCCACAGCTGTGGAACTTATTACTAGAAGAACGGAGGGTAGCAGACTCACACGACTCCTCAAATCTTACAGAAAGGCCCTTTTACAGTAAAAGTTTTTTTATTCCACTTCTGCTGTTTCTTTTTTTCTTTTTTTAAAAATTATTTTCATTATTGGCAAATGCATTTTATTTTTATTTATTTATTTTGCCTGTCATAGTATTCTCACCGGAGTTTGGATTAGACAGTTGATTTGCTTTTTACAGTGTGAGTGTGGCGCAATCAAAGTGTGTTTCTGAAGACATCTGTGTGAACAATCTCAATGATGGACACAACTTTGTTTTATTCTTCCCTGAGAAGTTTTTGATAGTTCTTGTGATGGATTTTGTTGTGTACAGATATGTTCTGTCACATGTAACAGATGTTAGCGTCCCATAACGTAATACAAAGAAATAAAGAAAGGGCTAATGTGTACTGCTCCAAAGGGTTCCTTCCATTTTCCCCTTATTGGCTCTTGGTGTTCCTGCCTTTCATGTCATTGGCTTAGTACTGGAGTCACTGAATATCCTCCAGAGCCAATATAAACAGCGTGAAGCTGTATTTTGGAGCCTTCAGACATTTTAATTTCTCAGAGCAGTATCTGCTTTTGAGAGCTGGCTGTTAGGCTTTGCTTTATATTTGTTTGTTTTTTTCAGGTTAGGTTTCATGTGCTTCTTATTGTCTTGTTTTGGTTCTTACTCTCAGTTTGAGACCTCCTTCATTTCACTGCTTGGTGGCACCTTTGTCAGAGAAAGCTTGTAGAGAAAAGTAACATTTTAGTCCATTTTCTGCTATTCCATATTGAGATGCTCTGGAGTTGAGTTGCAGGTTTGCAACTTTTCCTTTGTCTAATTTGTTCAGTTGATGGTGTTTTCCTTCTGAGTCAAGGCTGTTTTGCTGTGTTGGCCTCAGTTCTCTCTGATGTTATTTGATACTTTCTATAAAACAATCTGGTAATAAACAGTTTGAAACTGAACCAAATAGTCTCCTCATGCTTCTTCACCTAGCGCCCCAGACTAGGTTGGGGAACACTTACTGAAGTTGCCAACCCTTTCCTGTTTTAGTATACAGAAATATCTCTTACATGTCCATCTATTAGCAACAGGTCAGTTAAAAGATGGGTCCAACTTAAAGTATATCCCAATTTACCATCTATCTGACTCTAACTGAGATTTTCAAAATGAACATAATTCGGCAGTCGGCATTCAACTGATTAAGTAGATTAACCGGGAAAGTATTTACTGAGGTCATAGAGCAAGTGAGCAATCAATTCATTTTCCTATAGACTTCTGTAGAGTCAGACTTGTTTTTGCAACCGTGAAGGTTGCTTCTTATTAACCATCAAAGAGAATACAGATTAGCGCATAGACTGGATATAAAAGTTATATGCAGCCTCTGAGTCTGAAAGGTAAGGCCAGTGACTGAAGTGATTTAGATTAATGAAGGCATTAAAACCTCAGGAACAAGAAATTTACATTAAATGAAAAAAGAAAAAAAAAGCCATTGTTATTGCATCTGAATAGGATTCTGGATTTCTTTCATATAATTTCTGTTCTACTCCAGGGCACTGAATAATATGCTCCTTTTATAAACGGTTACACATGGGTGAAAAGGTTGACCCCTCCGAGACATTATACGCAGAATTCCTCCAGGGAAGAGTTTACATATGAGTCACTGGACTTCTCAGGCAAACAAGCAGCAAATATGTCACCTCACCTCATTTCTAAGTAAAGGCCAACCACTGCAGAGAACATCTATAAATATTGTTTTCACCTCTGCTGTGGTATATTTCTCCAGATATTACTTTCAAAGGTCCTGGAAAATGAGACATTTCTGTCGTGCTTTGTCCTTGGATCCCTCTAAAGGCATAATACATAGAATACATTACTCCAGTAGGGCTTACTGTTGTTCCTTCATAGCCCAATAGGCTGCTGGTACTACATTTTGTCTTTTTTAACCCAATATTCTTTATTTTTACTGCTACATCATCACCTAATACCTAAGCTACATGATTATTTCAATCTGCAGCAACCAGGCCTGCAGTTCTCGGCGTCTCCGGATGCCGTCAGCATATGATGGGATGTCAGAAGCGATCTGTGATGAGGATTACGTCACAGCGAGCCAACAAAGACTGTCCCAATTTGAAGGCGCCTCCAAATGCGACCCACAAGTGCATCCTCCTTTTGTCCAGACTTGAATAAAAAGTCGGGTCTATCCTTCAAGGTTCACCTTATCCCAAGATTCATAGCATGACGGTGGATACATTTTTTTTTCCAAAAAATTATGATTTTATGGTTAATTAACGCCAGTAATACATCCACAAACAGAACTAGGGGAAAAATGTAGACAAGCTGTGAATGCTGCCTGGTCTTCACTTAACTCAGTGTTGCTTTTAAAGTCCAGGTACAAACATCTGGATTTATGGCACTATGTTAATGCTAGCGCCGTTATTTTCCCACCTAAGTTGGTTCTGTTTGTTTGTGTCCAACTGAACGGACTTTAATGTTTGTTTTAGAGAGTAATGAGCAGACAGGTCACTCATTAAGCTAAAAGAAAGGTGGTTTATTCACAAGAGCCAAACATTTGCCCAACGTACTGGATATTGCATTTAATTTAGCACTCATCTTACTTGGAACCCCTAATAATAAGACAGAGGAAATGTGGAAATACCCCATCTCTTATGTACTATTTTTGCAGGACAAAAGCCTGTCATCTTTTGTTCTGTCCTGCCCCGTTTTCCACTTTCTCTTTTTTTTCTCTCTGACTGAAACATACAAAGTATGTACATGTAATTATAAGTTGTGTTTTAATCCTGCAACGTAACACACATTTGATTTCCTTTGCATGAGATTGCAACTGTCCAGAGTCAGGACAGACTGAGGAACCCACTGCTGCAGATCATCTGTGGTGTCTGATGGGACAGATGCTTTCCACCCGTGATGATACACCAGGACAAATTCAGCAGTGTGTGAGGAAGAGGTGGAGGAAGAAGAGCTAGCCAGCCAGCACCAGCTGAGAGATTGCAAGGAGAACATGGGAGAATAGATAGGCTGTTTTCGCTTTGTGAAGCACTGCTAGAAAAGTGTGAAACAGCTAGTTATCTGTCCAAAATCCATCTTTTTAAGTAATGCCAAAAATAATTTTATTATTAAAGTGGGGTGTTTTCAATGGTGGAAAAAGTACTCAGGTCTTTTAAGTAAAAACTATAAAGGGCAGCAAAAAAAGTTATACATTCAAAAACTTGAAGTTTGTAAGTATCAGCACCAAAATGTTTCTGAAAATAAATGTCAAGCAAAATGACTCAGTACTTTTAGCTCGGCTGTTTCAAAGAAAAAGTCGAGCTATTGTCAAAGCCTCGGTGCGTCGTCTGTTCCACAAAAACTTTAATGTTGGCCATAACTCGAGAATGATGTGACCTAGGAAGTTCAAAATCACACCACAGATGCACACTGTTCAAGCTCGACCCATCAAACTTCAAACATGTCTCAATTTCATTTGATCAGAAAGATGCAAAATGATCACAGCTTGGGAATTTTCTTTTTACCCATATGAGTAAGCTTTCAGACAAATGCGGCGGTGCTCTTCATATATAATATATCCACATATATTTACTTTAAAAGATATTTGTCTCTGAGATGAAACCTAGTAGAGTAAAAGAAGATATAAAGTGAAATGAAATGGAAATAAATGTATCTTCAAGCACAGTATTTGAAACAACTGAGATACATTTCACCACTGGTAAGTTTGAATTAAATACATTTCATGCATTAATGCAATATATTTAGTGTTGTCCACATTATATTATTAACATTATACTGTGAAAGTGAGATGGCACTAGTCTCATGAACTACAATACCTGTTGTTTACTACCTAATGTTAACATTACTTATTGGAGATGCAGCCTAACGAATCGTATTTTTACAGTCCCATGGTCTCTCAGCCACAGATACTAAAGAACATCTCAGTAAACGTAAGATAAATTATATAAAATGAAGACTTCTTTCAAACAATGCAGTATAAAATGTTTCTAGTAGCTAGTGTCATTGTTGCTAAGCAACCTGAGCAGCGCTTTGTAGGCGAGATCGTCCCATTTAACAGCTGCTCACTTCTGGCCTTCAGTCTTCATGACCTTTGAAGGAGCTGGGTCATTAAAAGGTGCTGCTCCAGAATTGGGACACGGCTATTGTGCTGATTGTTTCACTGACTGACAGCCTGTCCTT
The DNA here is from genome assembly GCA_024447675.2 of Pterophyllum scalare. Taxonomy (NCBI): domain Eukaryota; kingdom Metazoa; phylum Chordata; class Actinopteri; order Cichliformes; family Cichlidae; genus Pterophyllum; species Pterophyllum scalare. Next base: position 54,442 of record JAMQGT020011853.1, read on the forward strand.
TAGCACAACTGTGGGTTAGTGGCCACCCCTGCAATGATTTCATGCTTCACATAAGTGTCACAAGTATTATTATTAATTTTATTATTTCATAACTTGTGTGAATATTTGACATACTGGAGCTGAACAGTACCAATGGAGCATTTATTTTCAGTTTCAGCACTTCCATTTTTTCCAGTTCTCAATCAGATTGTCGTCATCTTCTTCTTCTGGCTGATCCCTTTAGAGGTTGCCACAAAAGATCATCTGCCTACATTTCACCCTTTCTCCAAAACCGTCTCATTCTCTTTCACACCAACCCTCTGCAAGTCCGCCTTCACTACGTCCATGAACCTCCTCTGTGGTCTTCCCCTTTTCCTCCTGCCTGGCAGCTCCATATTCAGCCGCCGATGCCCAGTATATCCACTATCCCTCCTCTGCACATGTCTAAACCATCTCAGTCTTGCCTCTCTAACTTTGTCTCCAAACTGTTCAACCTGAGCTGTCCCTCTGATGTACTCATTTCCAATGCTTTCCATCCTGGTCACTGCAAATGAAAATATCTTCAGCTCTACCACCTCCAGCTCTGTCTCTCCTGTCTTTTTGTTAGTGCCACCATCTCCAAGCTATGCATCATGGCAGGTCTCACTACTATCTTGTAACCTTCCCGTTCACTCTTGCTGCTATCCTTGTGTCAGAAATCACATTTGACTCTCGTCTCCACCCACTCCACCCTGCCTGCACTCTGTTCTTCTCCTCTCTTGTGCACTAGCCACTGTTTGGATGGTTGCACACATCTACCTTTGCTACCTCTGCTCCTTGCATCTTCACTGTAAGACCTGTCTCCCTCCCATACAGACACACAACACACCCATGTATTTTGCCATTATATACTGGCTTTATAAATTGTTGCTCAGTCATCAAAACTTTAGAAACCCAGCATAAAAGAAAATTCTCTGGGCAATCTCTCAGGTTGGATTGAGTGCAGACTGGAAGCTGCATAGAGTTACCATTCTAGTGGTGGGTTATAAAATAATAAAACATAAATGCATGGATGGTGCTAACTGGTTAGCATATTACTTCAGTAGATATGGCTGCAACATAACACATTCAGCTCTTATAATGTGACACCTTTTAATTTATCACAGCTTAATGTTCAATTTTATTTTCAAAATTCTAATAAGTAATTCATTTTTTCTTTGATCCTTCTTATGCTTGTGAATATATTTAGAATTCTGTCTGGCATAAATCTGAAGGAGGATCTTCTCCATCCTCGCAAGGTCATTTTTGTCTTTGATGGTGACTTCTTTTTTGAAGTGAAGTTTCAACATCAGGAGATTTCAGGATTTTCAGGAAGCTGTAAGTTGCTGTATTATAACCTCTCACCTGAAAGAACAGTTCAAGCAACCCTAAAGGCAACCATTCAACAAATTAACAAATTAAAATTTCTTGGAAAAAATGCACCACCTGCTGCTGTTCACCTTGATTATCTGGAACTATGGAACATCTGGAGGGATGAAAACCATATTTCAAAAAGCTAGTCCTTCATTCTGTTTTTCGAAGATGATGATGGTGAAAATCACTCTGTGGTCTCAGTGATGTTCAATTAGCTTGAGAGCTGTTGATCTCTCATGCCCTGTTGACAGTAGTGTTGTCATCCTGTAAGATGCCACATGGGTTTGTTCATAGGATAAAGCTGATAACTCAGAACAATAATAGATTTGCAGTGGCCCATCCCACTACAGGGACAGATGGACCCAAACCATGCATTCAGACTGTACATTCATACAGTGCATCAAACTAAAAAAATATTGCACATTATTTCATATTCTCAAGAGAACATGAAGGCTTGCAGTTACCCCTTGTATATAAATAATTTTATTGAGATGTTTCTAACACCAAAATATCCATGCTGGTTGGAGGTTGAAAAAAGGTGACTGGACTTCTTTAAGTCTCTTGAAGACATTTCATCTCTCCAAAAGGCTTCTTCAGTTCTAAAATTGATCTTTGGGGGATCTCCTCCTAGATCTGGACCAGGGCATCTCCGAGCTACTGGACAGTGTGAGGTGCAACCTGGCGGCGTCAGATGGACCGCAATATAATGTACCAGATATGTTCTATTGGATTCCTGTTAGGCAAGCTTGGGGGGGCAGTCAATAGTATTAATTCCTTCATCCTCCAGGAACTGCCTGCATACTCATGCCACATGAGTCCGGGCACTTTCATGAACAAAGAGGTACCCAGGACCCACTGCACCAGCATGGGGTCTGACAGTGAGTACAAGGATTTCATCCCAATACCTAATGGCTGCCAGGGTGTCGTTGCTTAGCCTGTAGAGGTATTTGTGTCCCTCCATGGATATGCCACCCAGACTATCACTGACCCACCACCAAACCAGTCATGCTGAGCAATGTTACAGGCAGCATAATTCTCCATGGTTTCTCCAGGCCCTTTCACATCTGTCACATGACCTCAGGGCAAACCTGCCTGCATCTTTGAAGAGCACAGGGTGCCAGTGGTGGTCGTGGCAATTCTGGTATTCTATGGCAAATGTCAATCAGGCTCCACAGTGCCAGGCAGGGAGGACAGGGCCCACTAGAGGGCATCAGGCCCATTCCTGTTTTGGGGGTTGTCTCATTGTTGCCCCTCTTGTGGTCCTGTTGTCAATTTCACCACTGTATATTGTAACAGGAACAGGAAGTGATACAATACTCCTGTGAGAGCCAGCACCATGACATCCATGCCCGTGATGAGTGCATGTACATTTCTGACCACAACCTAACCCTGTGTTTAGGTTTTAAATCAGGTGAAGTCATCTCAGCTTGGTTGTTTTTGTGCATGTTAAATGTCTGTCATGTTACATTCCAGGCCAAAGGGAGCTATTCTTTCTCACAGAAAACACTGGCACACCTCAAAGTGGGAGGAATAGCTGCATCAACTAAATCCACAGGCAGCCTCACAGTCCAGCATTATTTGTTGCTCACTCTAAAACGCCTTTGGTACGAGCAAAGCACTAGAAATGCTTTGTTGTTGGCTGGAAGAGTGAACTAAAGGGTCTTTGTGTACTCCCAGCATCTAAAAAACTGAAGGACCCAGTGGATTACTTACCTTTACCTACTCTGTGCTCATGTGTGCTGGATTTTATTCCCAGTAATTCCCATAATGCTGTTCTCATTTGCATTTTTTTTTGTTTGTCTTGTCAGCCAGTGAGCAAAAGTGAAAACAAACAAACACAACCCTTTTAGATGATCATAAATGAACCACTGGTTTATGTGTAACCAATGCTACATCACATTCTGCATTCCAACTGACCAATCAGAGCAGAATAATAGAGGCATTTAAACATAGAACAACATCAAAACTCACAAATTTAGCTCAGTGGTTCTACAATCTGTAAGCATATGACAGACTTATTCTTTAGACCTTTACCTTTAGACTTAACTGTTGTCATTTGGCATAATCGCAGTCTTTTCTCAACCTTAACCAAAATGCATGGAAGATTTAAACCGTTTGAAATGTCTACTATTGTTTTTATTGCATACTGGATGATGTGAGAGGGTTGTGATTGTATCTGAAATGCTTTAAAGGTCATGCATAACTTTCCATCATAGCAAAGGATTTGTAACTTTGATTCACTGAAGCTATAGAAACTCCTCCACTTGTATGTCTTCTCATTTTTGTGACAAGGAAACAGGGCATAGTACACAGTCCATGAGAGTGTTTTTAAGAGTTATAGGGAATAAATAAATGAGCCTTTGTAGAGGTTTCTAACATGCAATGGAAATATATGTGGCGTAGTAAGAAAGTTATTAATGAAACTTGTCACAGCTGAGTTAATACATTTTTGCTCTAAAGAACTGGGCTGACATGAATGTCGCCTCGGTTCACCAGCAAGGCTGCTAAATTTACTGACTTTTACAATAACTTTCCCTTAATTGCACTTGTCAGATGAAAGATAATTTACATAACAGCAAAAGGAGCAAATGAATAACTTCTAACAATGTCATGCAGACATGTCATATGATATCAAAGAAAGGTTTCCTTTAATTAAAATGTGTTTTGAAGCCTATTCACTAAGAATAATTTGTTTATTGTTTTTACACAGGGATAAATGAGGAACGAGTTGTATATAAATAACAACAAGGACTTAAATTTACATCAGTAAAACTCTGCTTTTATATTTTTCTAGGTGTTGTTTTGAAACACTGGAGCTGAAGTACAAGAAAGCATGTATAATCAGAATTAGAAGAAGTAAGAGCCAAGAATATCCCTGATATGAAAAAGTGATTTAAATATCTAATTTTGTTAAACAGCTATAGGCTGTTATTCAGACTGTATAATAGGCAGAGCAGAAGATAAAAATCTTCAGAATATCAAAATTATGAAAATCCTTTTGTGTGTTCTTTTCAGACACACTTGGGTATTGCAATGAGAAACAGGAAAGACATGCAAGCTTGTTCTTATCAACACTGCAAGGCAGCAAGGCTTACGAGGAGATAAGATTTTTTAAGAACATGGGCATGTTTTAATGTAATTTCTCCATTTTTCCCCACACCAGCTCTATAGAAAATGCAGTTAATTTTCCAAACTAAGAGTTCAAAATCAAGCTGTAGAAATGCAGTGAAGACTTCACCCTTGAGATTTTATATATATATATATATATATATATATATATATATATATATATATATATATATATGAGAATCTAACGAAGTCAGTGAAAAACACCATGGTAGAGCCTACAAGCTGCATAAATACTGCTATGAGCAGCATACTCCATACAGTACTGCTGCTGAAAAGCCAAGCTGCCAGGGGCACAAATATTCCTCGGTGTCATGGTAAATACGTCAGTGTGTATCCCGAGATAGAGCGGTGGAAGCTGCTCAACTAAAACATTTAATTAGAAGGCAGGCCACTACTTTTCTGATGTGTTTGGATCCAAAGGCGATCACTTGAACACCATCAGCATTCATGTCTTTATCTTAACCTGCTCGGAGCACTAGGGATCAGCGATGACATACAGTGTTTACTTTCTGCATAACATTCATAATCCCAATATCATCGTGATTACTGATGCTGGTTGCACAAAGAACTAAACCATTGACTGCAAAAGTAAATTATCTTGGTGAGTGCATATGAGAAGTGCTGTGATCATAAGTGATAACATGAGCACTATTTATCCGCCACCGAATATCATCAGGATTGCATAGTAATATGCGTACTGTATTTAATATTTAATGTCGTGAATAAAAATGGATCATTGTGATATGAGAATTATGAAGAATACATATGTGGCAGCGAAGCTTGGTTGGAGCTCAGCTAAAGGAGGGAGACACTGGGAGTAATTTAGAGACCTGGGCCAGACAGAGGGAGTTAAATGAACACAGGTGTTTTATGTTGCTTGATTACCCACTTTCCTTTATTAGCAGTAGTGTACTAGAAGTCAGGCTCCTACGACGAGATGCTTCAAAACAAAGAGCAGAAGCGTGTCTGTCCTGCTGATTATTGTTTAAAGCTGTGCTCACACTACGTGATCCATAGCAACCATTTTGACATCTAAAGTGCTATGTTTCTGTTTGTTTAAAAGGGACAATGATTATTAATTAACACGGACTCCTAAATTAATCATGGAAATATGCCAGATTTAGACATACACGCTAATTTTCATTTGCAGTCACTGGCAGGTTAATGGCATTTAAAGATAATTAAGAACAAACAAACATAAAAAGATACTGGAAAATAACTAAAAGGCAGAAACATATGCAAGGTAAGGAAAACATACCCATATGGCAAATTAAACATCAAACAATAAAATAACTTCATTTATTAACATAATTCTGTTTATATCAAACATGCTTCCCTTAGACTGTATTATTAAAAAGGCATAGCATACATTTTTTTATTGCTTTGCAGATGATACCTAGCCTTATCCATCCATGAAGTCAGATTCATACACAAATCACAAGAACGTCTTAAAGACATTGGGCTCAGGTGCGTCTCCCATATTGGCGTCTCTTTATTGGCTCCCTGTTAAATCCATCACATTTAAAATCATTCTCCTAACATACAAGGTCATGAATAATCAGGCCCCATCTTAAACACTATTATAGAGCCATATCACCTCAATAGAGCACTTCGCTGTCAGACTGCTGCTTACTTGTGGTTCCTAGGATACTTAAGAGTAGAATGGGAGGCAGAGCCTTCAGCTTTCAGGCCCCTCTACTATGAAACAGCTCCCAGTTTGGATTTGGGAGACAGAAACCCTCTCTAGTTTTAAGATCGGGCTTAAAACTTTCCTTTTTGATAAAGCTAATAGTTATGACTGGATCAGGTGAACTCTGAACCCTCCCTTACCCATGCTGCAATAGGCCTAGGCTGCTGCGGACTTCCCATGATGTTTCTTCTTCACTTAACTCTCATCACTCTCTATGTGTTTATACAGCACTTTGCATTTAATCATTTGTTATTATCAATCTCTGAGTCTCTTCCATAGTCTGTCTTTTTTCTAGTCTCTCTGCTCTCTTTCCCACTCAACCCCAACCTGTTGTGTTAGATGAGTGCCCCTCCCTGAGCCTGGTTCTGCCAGGGGTTTCTTCCTGTTAAAACGGAGCTTTTCTTTCCCACTCTCACCAAGTGTTTGCTTATGGGGGATCGTTTTGATTGTTGGTTTTTTTGCTGTAATTATTGTATGGTCTTTACCCAACAATAAAAACTGACTTGAATTGACTGTTATTGTGATTTAGCGCCATATAAATAAAACTGAACTGAATTGAACTTGAAACCCAAAACATTTAACTACTAAAACAAACTAGTAGTGAAATCAGAGACTTATAGTGACACTACTTCAGTTAATGACAAGAAGTTTGATTATCCAACAACCATGTTCCTTAATTCTGTGGGTATAAAATTCCAAGTATGTGATAAGAACAAACTGACTGGCCAAAAGAAGTTTTTCTGAGATGTATTTTAAAGTCCTGGCTAGATCCCTGACAGATCTGCATGTGTTTTAATTTTGTTTAAGTGGGAGGGCCATACTGTGAAAAGGTTTATGCACAGTATGATTATTTGTGCTATGCTCAAGTAAGCTTGAAGAGCTGACTTTAGATGGAATCTGGCTTGATACAAATATAATGTGATCTTTAACTACACCCAAGCATGTAACTCAAACTGTTCCTCAACGACAGCTGCCTCAGTGAAAATCTCCATATTAAATGATTAATTACTCTTTCGGGGATGTGAGTGTCTGGCCACTTCCAAAAATCACACTAATTAAGCCAAAAACAAAACAAAAAAATGCACAAAGTCAAGAATGTCATTGTGCCCTGCAAGAGAGCTTTTCAAAGTGTGTGTAAAAGAGAAAAAAAAAGAGGTAAACTTGCTGAGGTAAACTAAAGTGTGCTTGGGCCCGGGTATGGGCGCAAGCAAGTAAATGAGGAGTGGGGACAAGACACCTTAGTTGTGCTAAAGTGAGGTCGTAGGTGCTCTGACGAGTCAGGCATTGGAAGAAGTGTTCAGCATCTATGTTCCAATTTTTCTTAGAGTTTGAATTAAAAATAAATTTATAAATAAATAAATAAATCTTCTGCTCCTAACATTACTTCACAGTCCTCTGTGTGTTAAAATTACTAAAATTTGTGTTCAACAAATGTAGTAGCAGATGACGTGACGTTACAGAGCAAAGTCACTAAGTCCTGAGGCATAAAAGTCAGCAGCACACTGCTGACTCAATAAATGCTGTGTTCCAAACCTCCTCCAACATTGACATTAGCACAAAACCTGTGCACCGGGAGCTTCATGTCGTGGTTGAGCATCTCCTGTAGGTGTTGTGGATATGTTGTCCAGTGTTTTTTCAATATTCCTGGTAATTTCCTTTGTAACACAAAAAACTTGGCATGAGGAAACAAATGATTCAAATTTTGATAACTTTGTCCTTTCTTAAAATCTTCTTGATGATTTGACATTTGATAAACTTATTAATTCACTGGTTGCATATCATCTTGCCTTTCATGAATGCTGCCCATAGTATCTTTTTTGGTCTTTAAGACTGTGTAAAATTCAGAAATCCTGCTTATGCTTACCTGACTACGATAATGATCATTTGAATTTCCATGACTGTGGACTGACTTGCAGTGAAGACAGATAGAGAACTAGGACTGACTTGCCAAGGCTAATGTCAGAGAATCACAGGATCTTCCTAAAGCATATAAGCACCTATTCAATACAGTAATTCACTGGGAGTATAGTGATATACTATCAATGTGCTGGTGTAACTGTGCTCTTTCTGCTTGTCTTTTATACTCAGAAGTGTATTTAAAAATATGTGATTATCAAAAGAGATTAGAGCAGGCTTGTTATTGGTAGTGTAGGTGTGTTTTATGAATTTATGAATAAAATATAAAAGAAATCCTTAAATTTAGAAAATTTGGATTGAAAAGGAGAGTATTTGAAAAAAAAATGGACAGGGAGTACCAGCTGAATAATGCATATGTAAAGCAGCTTTTTTTTAAGTGTTATACAAATTAAAGCAAGAGCATAGGTTTGGGCTCAGCAATGGTGCCCACATAATTCCCACATACACCCAAAATAATGGTTCCAAGGCTGTGGGATTTGGTGGGTGGTTGGCAGGCCTGCTGTAGAAATGTGGTGCAGGGAAATGACCCACTTAGAAATAAGTCCCACAATAATTTCTCTTGTGAGCTGCAGTAGATTTGATTTCTCTATTGACATGCTATGATAAGCTGAGTTGTCCTGCTGCTACGACTCTGAGGTTTACTGCTCTTTTGATTTAGGCAATGGCATTCTGCAGAACTAGATGTTTTGTGAGACACTATGGCAGCTTTTTCTTTTTGTGAATCCTTGCCAGTATAAGTATTACTGAAGAACATGATCATAAATCGAAATTGATGACTCCCATCTTCCCTCTAGAACCATCCATCTCTAAGAGTGAAGCTATCTCACATTAGCCTTTTATCACTCCCTGGAAAATGCAGTAAATGTGCATTCAGCTAGCAGAAACACTGTGATCCAAACGGCACAGAAACAGTTTGTGTTTGGCGATATTTAACGAGCTATTTGAAACTCTACATTTTTTTTACTCACTCCTTTGTAACATTAGCTATGCTTTATTGCCAAAAAATTTCACTGGTCTGCTTTCACACGCATATGTACTTGAGGGATATCCCATTCTTAATCCACAGGATTAAGGACGATATTGGCCCACCCATTTCAGCTATAACACCTTCAACTTACCTTCCACAAGGCTTCGACAAGGTTTAGTAGTGTGTTTGTGGGAGTTGTTGACCATTCTTCCAGAAGTGCATTCGTGATGTTGGACGAAAAGGCCTGGCTCACAGTCTCCGCTCTAGTTCATCCCAAAGATGTTCTGTCGGGTTGAGGTCAAAACTCTGTGTAGGCGGATCAAGTTCTTTCACAACAAACTTGCTCATCTGTGTCTTTATGGACCTGCTTTGTGCACTCGTGCACAGTTATGTTGGAACAGGAAGGGGCCATTCCCAAACTGTTCCTACAAAGTTGGGAGCATGAAATTGTCCAAAATGTCTTGGTATGCTGGTATTGGAATTAAGGGGCCACGCCCATATAGCCATCCGTCCGTCTGTCCCTCCGTCCGTCCATCCTTCTTCTCCCACATATCTGGGGTCGGGTTGCATACACCTGTGGCCATGGAAGTGATTGGATTTCAATGATTTGGATGGATGAGTGAATACTTTAAGCAATATAATGTAGATGCTGTAATACCGCCACCACAATTTTACTGACGTCTGAATGCATGAACGCATGGAATGGATAAGACAGAAAAAAGAATGTGCTGAGGATGTAAGCAAGATTGTGTCATTTCAACATTACAATCTGATGTATTGAGCAAAAGATTAATTGGTTTGACAGCATTTTGCATAAATCTGCCTATCAGATTGAATTACTCATTGTAATTATGCATTGTTTTCACCCACTTTTATCCCTTGTTACATTATATACAAGTTGGTAGTTTAAAGTTTATTGACAATAGCATAAATTTCTGGGTTTGAAAATTGTGTAAAATAAGTGTTGGTTAAAATATATATACATACAAACATGGGGTTAAATGTGCCATTTTTTTTACAGCAATTTTAAATAACAAGGAAAAATGAAGTTACAGTATGAAACCAATTTGCTCTAATGTAAGCTACAAAGATGCTTCAAAGCAACCAACAAACTCATTCTTTTTACAAAGTAAAGAATCTCCAATAAGAAAACAAAATATAATGTTACGTCCAAAGCAAAACTTTACTTATCTGAAACTATCAAAAGACGTTTGAATAGAAAGAGAGAGCATACATGAGATGGATGGATGGATGGATGGATGGATGGATGGATGGATGGATGGATGGATGGATGGATGGGCAGGCAGGCTAAGTGTATGCTGCTGGGTGTCTGGTCAACAAATGTACTTCAGCATATGAGGCTATTTCTGGTCTACAGTATATTTATGAGTAAAGGGTACGCTGCTGTTCCTGATCGATCTGTGCTGGAAAAAGAAGAGGCATCTGTAATACGTAAACATGAATGAATCACACTGTAGGTGATAAGGAAAACCTTTACAGGTTGGAGTGGCAGTTGAAAGTTGAGCTGTAGGCACAGTATTGACTGAAAGTATGCCTGCTGTGGAGTCACAACATGACAATTAAATGCTGTTTTACTGCATACCATTCACCAGGCACTTGTGCAAAAGCAGGGGTATTTAGAATAATGAGCACCATGTATGCAAGCTGTCTTCCTTCTGGTTATATTCAGAAATGGACTTGTGCTTCCTCCCACATAGAGTGTGATCTCAGCGCATTATCAACTCAGTGTCAAACCAGACACATTGCTACCATCAGGGGCATCTGGAAAACATCTGTCTGGCCTTTCTATGTAGTTTATCACCTAGCAGTGTTTCCACATAAATTGTTTTGTTTTGTTTGTTTTTGTTATTGTTTCATATTTTTAATTGTTGGACACAACGCCCCAATATGTGAGGAGATGTTTTCAAAGCAGACAGAAGTGAACCATATTTTGCTAAATACATATACAATTGTTTAAAAAAATCATTCACAATAATATGGATGACTTCGGGGTGGTGTGAAAATACTGAAGTTTTGTATTTAATGTATTTTTTACGAGTTGCTCTAGGACATAATGTAACATTTTCAAAACATTGCTATTGAAATTGAATACAATTGCAATAACTTTATGGACAAATGACATACACCACACTTAGGGCTATACTGCAACACACACACACATTTTTATAGCCTCTGTCAAAGCAGTGCTTTGTATTCATTTGACACCTCAGCCTTCACATTTGGCATGTGATGAAAAACTGGTCAGTGGGCTGTTGATACAGGGTGAAGTGTGTTTGATAGGGTCTGCAGGACTCCCGCTCGGCACCACCACTAACGGACTCCTCTGAGTACCAATCACATGGAGCCAGCAGGATGCCAGCTTCCCGCTGAGGTAAAACCCCACCATGATTCTAGCAATCAATGCGGACTTAAATGCATTGTGGATGTACAGTGCCTCTGATGGGATCAAGCAGGGATGGCCTGATCTAGCTGCTACATGGCACAGCTGAGCTCACTTGTGAAAGAGGAGTGTTGATACAGGAGGAAAATGTGGAAACATCAATTCTGAGGCTAGGCTGTATAGTAGAAGTAATAAATAACTGAGTTATCCATAAAATATTTTTTTACTCAAAAAAATTAAAGGAACATTTTTCAATTAGAATATAGCATCAATCATCTACTTCTGGGATATTGATCCAGTCAGTTAAATAGCAGAGGGGGCTGTTAATTAGTTTCAGCTACTTTGGTGTTAATTAAATTAACAACAGGTGTACTAGAAGGGCAACACTGAGATAACTCCCAAAACAGGAATTATTTTACAGGTGCAGACCACTGAGATATCTTTTCTGACTGTTTTCCACTAGTTTTGCATTTGGCTAGGGTCAGTTTCACTAATGGCAGCATGAATACCTGAGAGGTTGCACAGGTAGTCCAATTCCTCCAGGATGGCACATCAATATGTGCCATTGCCAGAAGGTGTGCTGTGTCTCCGAGCAGAGTCAGAAGAGCAAAGAGGAGATTCCAGGAGACAGGCACTTACTGCAGGAGAGCTGGACAAGGCTGCAGAAGATCCTTAGCCCATCAGCAGTATCTGCTCCTTTGTGCAAGGAGGAACAGGATGAGCAGTGCCGGAGCTGCGAAATGACCTCCACCAGCCACTGGTGTGAATGTTTCTGACTAAACAATGAGAAACAGACTTCACAGTATAATTCTGAACATCATTCAGTGATGTTCTGGGGAGGCATATCCATGGAGGGACGCACAGACCTCTGCAGACTGTGCAACAGCATCCTGACTGCCATTTGGTATTGGAATGAAATCCTCAGAGCCCTTGTCAGACCCTATGCTGGTTCAGTGGGTCATGGGTTACTGCTGGTCCATGGCAATGACTGGCCTAATGTGGCAAGAAAATGCAGGTAGTTCCTGGATGATGAAGTAATTGATACCACTGACTGGTCCTCCCGAAATCCAATAGAACACCTCTGGGACATTTTGTTTCAGTCCATCTGACACCACCAGGTTGCAGCTCAGACTGTCCAGGAGCTCAGTGATGCCCATGTCCAGATCTGGGAGTAGATCCTCCACGAAGCCATCTGTCATCTCATTAGCATGACCCAGTGTTGTCAGGCATGCATACAAGCACATGGGGGCCATGGAAACTGGTGCGTACTATTCTAGAGTTGCTGCAATGAAATTTCAGCAAAATGGGCTAGCCTGCTGCATCATTGTTTCACTTTGATTTTTGGGATGTCTTTGAATTCAGCCCTCAGCTGATTGATAATTTTCATTTCCATTAAATGATGTGGTGGCTTTTCCTTCCTAACACATTACAGTCCATATAAGTATAAATAGCCAGTGTGATTTAAAAAAAAAAAAATTTTTCCATTGAAAGCTGATGTGTTTTCAGAGCATTCCTTTATTTTTTGGAGCAGTATATTTATAAAGTGAAAACAAAGGTTTTAAAATCTCTTCAAATTTTTACCCAAAATTTTATTTAGAAAAGCATTCAGATCTCTGATTCACTTCCTCGCAGAAGCCTCTTTGGCAGTAATTGCAGCTGTGTGTTCTTGTACAGCTTTTCACATCTGAATTTGAGCAGGATGAAGCCATTCTTTCTGGCAGATCTTGTCAAGTTCCTTCACACTGGAAAGGAAACTTCTGCGAAGTGCAGCGCGGTCTATCTGCTGATGCTCTCTGGGGTTTAGGACTGAGCTTTACCCAGGCCAGTCAAGCACAATGACAGAGCTGTCCTCAGTTCATCCAGTCATTGTCTCAGCTGTGTGCTTTGAGTCACTGTTAAGCTGAAAGGTGAACTGTTACCGTAGCCTAGGGTCATGCACTCGGGTGACTTGATCTGAGAAAGGGAGATAATTTCCCTTGAAAAAAATTATAATGCCTTTCCTGGTTTTCTACAATTTCACATCATAACATACTAATTTAATCATCTTAAGCATTGACTTCAGACTTTTCACTGCCTTGAAGCAATAGACTGTAAATAAATCATTTAGTGTTCTGTTCTGAGAAAGCATCGGATGTTGAGAGCACAGGGTAGATCTTCTCGTTAATGACCGATCTTTGACGGATATGTCAGTCAAACTGACTTTAAAAACAGACAAAGTCATTGATCACAATGCAATATATTGAAAATTCTGCACATTTATTTGTACCCTGGCCACAACTTAGAACAGCTAAAGGCACTCTTCCCTTCTTTCCACAAAATGATTCAACATTTTCATGTCAAACTTGCTCAACCTCCCCTTTTGTTTGTGACACACAGCAATACTATTAAAACATGGTTTTAGCCTTCAGAGGCTGCTGAAACCTCTGACACATGAACAACAGGATGCAATCTGAGGAGAGTTTCAACTTCATCAGAAGCCATGGCCCTCTGGCTTCATCCCTTTAAGAGTACCCATAGTTTCACTGCTAGACTTTGTCTGGTGTATTTTTCTGGCAGTGTGATTAGAGCTTGATTACAGCTTTTGCAGCCAAGATTCCAGATTTTGGTCATTTGCATTCCCCTCAGCTCACACCTTTCTCTAAACTGTGTCTACAAAACATTAGGTACTTTGTAAAATTCTATGCTGTGGTACTCAGAAGGGGATAGGTGTGCATGTGCTGGAGCACACCCTTTGAAATGCTAAGGTGGCCTATGGGCATGTGGAGCAGTAAATGGAGCGAGATGAATTCTTTCAAACATCATTTTTGCTTTGGTAAACAGCTTGGAAACTCTCTGGATTTGTTTTTCTTTTTTAATCCAGTGTTTCTTTCACATGTGACAACAGCGTGTCTATAGTCCACTTTCACTGTGGATGGATAGATTCAAAGCCTCCAACTTCTGTTTGTTCTCTTATTTACACAAAAGAGAGAACAGCATTTTCCAGCTGAATTTTGTCATTCTGTCTCTTTGCACCACCATCTGTATCTGACTCACCTGCTGTTCATTCACCTAATGGATCCATGGATGGATGGACTATGACAAGGATTTATGTACTCAGAAGATATTTTAGAGTTAGAGAAAAAAAAAAGACCCGTGGTCAGCGCTGTAGCCGCACAGAAAGAGGGTTACTAGTTTGAACAGTCTGGCTGATTGAGGCTTTCTGTGAGGAGTTGGCATGTTCTCTCTGTGCCTGCACAGGTTTTCTTAGGGTGCTTCAGCTCTGTCCCATTGTCTGGGCGTAGGTATCATGGACTCTGGGTGGTCCGAAGGCTTTGGGTTTTTCAGAGATTAGACTTCTTGTTTATTTTTAGACACTGCTTGGTTGCCTTATGATTTCTTGGTTCTTAATTGGTTTTTTTTGTTTGGTTGTTTTGTTTTATTTTATTTATTTAATGGTACAAGTTTTGATTTTCATTTACTCCATTTCAGAGCCTTTAGTCCCAGTTGTATTTTAGTTTTAATTACTGTTTCCACTTTTAGATTGTATTAGTCCCCTCTGTATTTCCCTCTGTTTCATCCTTCTGTGTTTATCCCTCTGTTAAGCTCACGTTACTGAACTTCTGTCAGCAGGGTTGTTATTCATTTTCTGTTTTATTTTGGCCGTGTCCCATTTTGAACTTTACTTCCTTTCCTGTCTGATTATCTTAATTGGCTACACCCCCAGCTGTCTCCTCTTCCCTAATCATCTCCTGTGTCTTTGTCTTGGTGTCTGTTTAACTCTGCCATCTGTTCTTCTTTGTGTTTGAATGTCTTCTTAGGATTTTTGGTTTCTTTATTTACAGACTTTGTAGAAACAGAAATTAATAACTAATGAACTATGGCAAACATATCTTAACTATTTACTGTGGTAATACAAGGTAGATATTAATCAGTGTGTGTTATGCTAATTGCTGATAATTTATATGGGTTTTGTTCCAATTGCTTGTTGATTGGGTTACTCCTTTATTTACAATTTACATATTCATTTACTTACTAACTCATCTACTTTTAAATGCTAGTCATGGTTTTTGTTTTTTAATGCGGCAAGATAATTAGAAATGAGATTAGGCAGACATTGCAGATAAGTCCAGGTGAACAGTAAAATCATGTTCCTACTACTTCCATTCCCTTGTTCAGGGACAAAGAGGTTCAGGTCATCTGTGCACTTCTAAAGTGGATTTCCATGTCTGTCTGAAAAGCTAACAGTCTGTGTAGTAAGAAAGAACAAAAGAATATTCTTTTGCTCCATCTCTGAGTGCTTCTTTAAAGGTCACACAGAAGTAATAATGTGTGTAAATGAACACCAACAGGAATGGAGCAGAATTGGGGGTTGTATTGTGTTTGTAAGGCACAATATGAAGGATTTAAAAGCTATCATGAGTCTAGCCACTTCTGTATTTAATGTCATTTCAATGCAAAATGGGTTCCAGTGATGGCCATGGCAACCGATGGACTCTTAGTCTCATGAAGAGCCACTTAACCAGTAGCATTATCAGAAATCATTATCACTATATAAATTAGTGTTCTGCAAAGGTGTCCCCAAACTTTTATCCTCATGAAAAGAATTTTTAAAAAAATCATATGTTCATGTATCACATAGCATGTTCTTCCTCTTTCATTCTGTTTCTTTTCCCCATGATGTGCTAAGATGTCCGTGTTTATGTTTTCGTGTGCTGTAGCTGACATCTTTTGGGGGTCTCCACAATATCTCTTCTAGCATCAACTTGAAACAATGGAGGCAAAACTGCCTGAAATAGAGACACAGGCAGAAACAGCTCTGCATACAAATGTGTGTTTGCTCACTGCTGCTTTGTACTTCTTTGTTTATTAATACTTTATTCCAGTGCAACAAAGCCTGATCAATAGCTAACCTAGGGAATAAAGATATATGATACTGTAGATAGACAGATGGATTAAAAAATTTAAATCATGCTGGATATCTATACTGATACTAGGTAATGGAAATAAAAATTATCAACCCACTGAGGGTTGAATTCAAAGACATCCTGGAAATCAGAGAGAAGCAATGATGCAGCAGGCTGGTCTATTTTGCCAACATTGTATTGAATCAACTCAAAATACTCAGCAGTTTGTATGGTGACAGATGGTGTCCTGGGTGATCTCATCCCAGATTTGGACCAGGGCACCACTGAGCTCCTGGACAATCTAAGGGTCAACCTGGTGGCATCGGATGGAGCAAAACTTAATGTCCCAGAGATGTTCTATTGGATTTCTGTCAGGCAAGCGCTGGGACCAGTGAGTGGTATTATTCCTTCATCCTCCAGGAATTGCCTGCATATTCTCGCCACATGAAGCTGGGGATTGTCATGCACCAGGAGGAACCCAGGATCCACTGCATCAGTGTAGGGTCTGTCAGTGGGTCCAAGGATTTCATCCTGATACCTAATGGCAGTCAGGGTGCCGTTACCTAGCTTGCAGAGGTCTGTGCCTCCCCAGACCATCACTGACCCACCACCAAACCAGTTGTATCGAACAATGTTACAGGCAGCATAACGTTCTCCACGACTTCTCCAGAACCTTTCAGGTCCGTCAGGGTGAACCTGCTCTCATCTGTGAAAAGCACAGAGTACCTGTACAGCCTCATAGAGTCCAGGTATTGCTTCATGCTACCAGTAGTGACACTGACCCTAGCCAAATACAAAACTAGAGAAAAAAAAAAACAGTCAGTGGTCTCTGCAAAATCATTCCTGTTTTGGGGGCTGTCTCATTGCTGCCTCTCTAGTGCACCTGTTGTTAATTTCATTAACACCAAAGCAGCTGAAACTGATTTAACAGCCCCTACTGCTACTTAAATTACCAGATCAACATCTCAGAAGTATAATTGATGTGATACTATACTCTGATCATTTGTTTATATACCTGAATATGTATGCAGACAATTTTAAAGCTCCACAAACAACACGCAAGAGATATAGCAAGAACCACAACATTAAAGTGAGGTCATTGCCATTAGAGAATACAATTCCCATGGAGGGTGTGCTTGGTCTGCAACAGTGTTTAGGTGGGAGGTTTGTGTCAAATTAACATCCACTTGAATGCCAGGATCAAAGGTTTCCCAGCAGGGCCTCCCAGCATTGCGGGATGGTCAGTGGCATTCACATTAGCAGTGAATGCTTTTAATGTCGTGGCTGACTGGCGAGGGATATTTACCTGTCACAGTGTTGCTTATTTGATTTAGTCTGCCCTGGTCATTTAACATCTCTGCCGTAACTGTCATCTCAGTCCAGCCACACCCGCCAACCTTGGTTTGTTGCCTGCTGCGTAACCTGAACTTCTCAGATGTTTTGTGGTCCAAAATAGTAGTTTTTTTTAAATGTAATTTTAACTAAAAATACCCATACCTGGTGGGTTCTCTCCAGGTTTCATTGTTTCCTCCCATCCAAAGATATACATGGTAGAATTAATGTTTTGTTAAATGCATGAACGATTATGTTAAACAATGAACTGCAACTGGGGCAGCTTAGATATAGGCTTCAAACCCCCAGTGGTCCTGAAATGGATACACTGTTAAGAAAATGAATGGATCAAGATGCAAACAGTACAAATTCCCATGCTTAACTAATGGACCAAGTTGTACGGTGCAATTTAATTGATACTAAAAGAGAGTCATAAAAATATATATTTAAAAAAAATGTGAAATATTAATATATCAATAGTTCAAATAAAAAAAAAATACAAAACATAAAACAGTTAATAGGAACATTTAGAAGTGACAAATGATTAATAAGCATCTAAAAAGTGTAATCATCTTTTAGTTTAAAGTTAGAAATAACTGAATTTTACAAATTGATTTAAGGTCATAGTTTAATTTAGCTTGTTTTTATTTTTATTTTTTCCTATTCATAGTTGGATGTGATTACAGTAGTTTCCCTTTTTGGGCCTTTTTTGTTGCCTTGTTTGTCTCTTTCCTGCATGCCCGTCACATGAGAGATTACTGCAGGCATGTTCTGGCAACACGTTCTCACCCTCTCATCACAGGCTGATGCTTGATCGTGAATCCTTGACACATTTGATGAACTGTGTACTGTTTGTAACCGTGTGTCATTTTTTCCAATCTGCTGTTCCAGATTACCATTCTGAGGGATGAGGATGAAAAACCACGCATAAAAGTCAGCATATGGGCACAGGTGGAGTGACGGGAGGTATACTCACACAACTCCTGACCTTGACAGGAGCTGTTTTGTTTTATGTCAGTTTAGTTAGGTTTGGGCACCAGAAGCATTTGGTGCTGCAACAAGCTTCTCTGCCAATTACTTGGCTATCACAACAGTATTTCAACAATGATGACACCTGAGCACGACTTGCTTACAATCTCACCGTACAATTTTTTTTTATCTTTAGAGTCAGGCGCTTATGACACTAAAGTGGGAGGAGTCACGGCATTAAAATGCAATGCCATTTGGGTCTGCCAGTCCCTAAACATGTGACTGAATGCAGCCTCTTAAAATATACTAGCTACTGCTTTAGAGGAGTGGAAGAGGGGTTACATAGATTTGATGTTTTATATACATGTATTATTCAAATGAAAAACAAAACACAAAAGTAACACCAGTGATATGAGTTAGTGGCAGAGGTCTGTCTCACCATAGCAGCACCACTGCTTCAGTCATAGAGCAGTAATTAGCTTGTGACAGTGACAGGCACCAAAAAGGTATTATTTAGACTATAGTCCAGTGGTAGCGGTTTACTTTATATTGTATAGCCCCACTGATGAGATAAACATTTCCAAAGTTACTGTTCAACCGTTTGTAACAAAACTAACGCTAAAAAAGGAAGATTAGAATGAAAACCATCAGTATTGATCCACACACCACTAATCAAGTATCCCCATTGTCCTCAGTAAGTCCTTAGTATCGACCTGTCAACAAAAACGGTTTGAGTTCCAGCCTTGTTTTGTCCTTTTTTGTTTTTAAATACTAGATTGTAATTATTTTTTAAGTACAAAGTTTGCAACTTTATATTAAAAGATCTTAGCTCAGGTCTGTCTCTCTGTGTATGAATCAGCATTTTACATATGAAATATCACATTTCTAACTAAGCTTTAGCTCAGTGTCTCATCCTGGCCACCGTACCATTTATGTCCAAGTATCTCAATACCATGAATATTTAAGAGTCCTTGGTTCAGCTATATGAACAAACTTCCTCTGTTACCACAAAAGCAGACAATATCTCTTTTTTTTATTATTTATTTACACAATCAACACAGTGTATGCAGGACATTTACCCACAGCTGTTTTACAGACCTTTAAGCTACAAGACTCTAGTGAAATCATAAAAGTTAATAATCTAAGAAACAGGCAGCACAACTAGTAATTGAAATAATGATGAAACAGGATAGATACAAATGATGACTAAGAACTGCAAAATATATATATATATATATATATATACATATATATATATATATATATATATATATATATATATATATATATATATATATATATATAAAACATATTATATATATATATATATATATATATATATATATATATATATATATATATATATATATATATATATATATATATATATACATATATATCACACATTTGCTCTGGCCTGAGTTATAGTTTTGACTTATTTTCAAGCTTTCAGTATAAATGATTTAATTTCTCATGGGACGGTGTTCCAGATCTGTGCACCTTAACTGTGAATGAGGACTAACACTGTGTTATTTTCCATTTTGTCTCTACTATCTTCTCCCTTTGTCACTGTAGTGGCACCTTTGTTACTGTATTTTAAAATTGTGTGACTAACTAAGTCTGGCCAGCACTGGTGATAGATTTAGATATTAATCTCTGAAATGAGAAAAAAAAATCTAATTCTCTAAGGTTAACAAGTTATACTTTTTCTGAATTTCATGACTTCTGGTCCAGTGCCTGGGGCTGGCTTGTATAATAACACTATTGGTTTCACACTGATTTGACTGCTTGGTCCTAACGGTTAGAAAATAAGACATTCATCAAATTAAATGATTTAAATGAGTTGAAATAACCATCATTCATGCAAGACTTAACAGTTGCCTATTGGCAATTGTTAAGTCTTGCATGTGGGAAGTGATGGAGAAAAATGTGGGTTTATCCACACATGCAGCCTAAAAAAAATCGCTCTCTCATTTCTACAGTTATGGATGTAATGCAAGATGTGCTTTTTAATGGCTACCTTTGATACAAATACTCAACTCTATTAACAAAGAGGGCACAAGGAAAGTAGGGCTGTAGCCTACCCTTTGAACCATATTCAGATTCAGCCACTCCTTTCATTCTGCTCAAATCTAACAAAGCTGTGGTGCTGATGCGCAGTAGGGGGCTGAAGTGTGCTGCTGGCATGGGGGGAAAGTGTGGATCCTGCCTGCAGGCACCCTGCAGACCTGTTTGTTGATTGGGATAGAAGTTATATACATAAATATTTGGCCTGTATTAAGTTGGCGAATACTGTCACAGAAACAGGAATAAAGCGTTTCATTAATCAGGAGCTAATTGTACAATTAAAATGCACATTAATTAATTTGTCTAATGGGAAATGTTCATTTAGAAATAAATAGACTAAATTACAAACCAATTAACTGATACTAAAAGAAGAGTCGCAAAAAGAGTTTCTTTAATGCGAAATATTAATATATCAGTACTTCAAATGAAAAAAACATTTTTTTCAAAACATAAAAGAGTCAATTGGAACATCATTTAAAAAATACATGATTAAGTGATAAATAATTAATAAACATCTCAAAAGTGTAATTATCATTCGGTAATGCACTTTTAAAGTGAGAAATAACTGAATTTGCAAATTGATTTAAGATCATAGTTTAATAGCATATTTAGCTCATGTTGACAATTTGTATTTTTACTTTTTTTTCTATTCATTGTTGGATGTGAGTTGTCATTTAGCTTCCCTTTTTGGGCCTTGCACAGTGCTGCATTGTTGGAGGAAATCCCTCTTTCCTGCGTGCCCGTCACATGACAGACTACTGCAGGCATGTTCTGGCAAAAATGTTCTCACCCTCTCATCACAGGCTGATGCTTGGTCATGAATCTTTATTCCCACAGTTTATGAACAGGCTACTGTTTGTAACTGTGTGTCTTTTTTCCAATATGCTGCTCCAGACCATTTTGAGGCACGAGGATGGATAACCAAGAATAAAAGTCAGCATATGGACACAGGTGGAGTGATGGGAGGTATACTCAAACAACTCCTCACCTGGGCAGGAGCTTTTTTTGTTTTGTGCCAGTTTTGTTAGGTTTGCAACAATCTTCTCTGCCAGTTACTTGGTTATCACAATATTTCAGCAGTGATGACACCCGAAGACCACTTGCTTACAATCTCTTACAATTTCTTTTTCATGTTTAGAGCCATATTAAAAGACTCTTAGCTCCAAGAATAAAAGATGAGATAAAGGAAGGCAAAATGATGAAATCTAGCAAGTTTTCTGATTGGCATAAAGTCGTCCCTAAAACTTCAGTTCAAAAATCAAATCCAGTGCAGCAGAAAATAATTTCCTATCTCCCGCAGTAAACCTAATGAATGAGGACATTATAACCCATTTAAAGTACAGCATGCTGCAAACAATGTGGAAAGTATCAGTGTGTGGTCTGAGGAAAATAACACTGCTTAAATGAAAATTTGCTGCTGCTCTCTTTGTTGCTGTTCCCTTCTATCTCTTCCCGTCTCTGCAACCTAGCAACCAAATCTGCAGCCTATGTCTTTACATCATGACTTGGACACCCACTTAGAAGCAGTCTAAACTGAGCAAAATGAGGAATAGCCTAAAGTCAGACTCCTTTTGCAAGTCTGCGCTATGATACACGGCAGCCTTAGCCATTTCCTGTGTTGGAAAGTTTGATATTTTTAATTATTGTTTATACGTGCTCACATTTGTTTTCAACACAAGTAAGAAGGCAAATGTCTATCTCTGCTGAATCTCATACAAACACAATCAACTCTGTTTGCTTTATAGCGACACAATGCCACATGAAAGCCATAAAAATGATGAACGCTGGTAGATTGATGAGAAGCAGCTTTTTCCTCTTTGTCTTTCCCTGTGTTACTCTCTGACACGCACGCACGCACGCGCACACACACACACACACACACACACACACACACGAGAGAGAGAGAGAAGATTCTATTAAGATTAACCTGTATGAAATTGTACAAATTGAAAAAGTGAAACTTCATCTTCAGCTCCAAATAAAGCACACTAAGCCTCTGAGGTTTTATTTTTCTGTTTTCTTAAAACGAAGCCCTTGATCCTCTAGCCTCAATGCACGAAAAAATTAATAATGATCTCAGCAATCTAAGGAATGTAGCCGTATCGATATATATGTCACTGCTGAATTGATTTTCTGACCTTTTGCAACACTTAATCTTCCTGTTTAACAAGTTACTCACTCACAATTATACATTTTTAAGACCTGATGTGACTTCCCACAACCAACATTTGTCAGTGAAAGCGAAGATAAGCTCTAAAATGAAAAGCTACGTCCAGAACGATTTGTCTAGAGATCGAATTTGCTAATAAGAAATGAAGAAGAGAATGAAGAGAGAGATTTGGTGCTTTCCAGGACGAGCACATGTGACCAATAAAAACCTGACAAACACATTAGTCTACAGTAGAAAATGTATGAATTTTTTGTTTTTCAGTTTTAGGAAATACTGAGGAATTGAAATCTGTGTATTGGAAAAAAAAACTTTAAAAAATACTAAGAAACTTCTTGGTACTTCTTCTGGGCAGCAGAGGTCATGTGTAAGGAATATTTACTGCTCATATGCTCTCTTTTTTTTCACTACTCAAGCACTTCTGCTTCGATGCAATCTGCTTTTCATTGCAGTGTACTTCTAACATATGCAATGAGAACAAATTGAATCTAAAGTAATCTAATCTATTTTTCATCAATGAGAGAATTTTTTTTTTTTTAAACAACAAACAAATCCAGGTTTTGGAGTATGCCTGTGATCACTACACTCTAATAGATGCACCCGTTCCCTGGTGCAGAAAGAGCGCATGTGGGGGATTTCCCCTTGCTTACTTCTTATCACTCTCCTTGCAGAAATGTTCTCCCGATTACAAAGCTCTGCCTAAAATGGCACTAATAGTTTCAGTGCACTGCAGCATAGGAGCAAAGGTTTAGCCTTGAGAGTAAAATTAAATCGTTGTATGACATAATTTGCCCCCTGTACTTTTTTTTTATTCGATTATACTCAGTTGGAAACAGTCCACTAAAACCACTTCTTCCTCATTATCAGCAAAACACAAATAAATGAACATTAAAATGAGGAGTAAAATGTTCAAATTTAATGACCCAGTCTGTCAAGATGAAAGAAACTGTGAAAGTCTAATGCAACTTCTGCTTGGCAGTAAAGCATCGGTGCATTTTCTGGTAACAGGGTCTCAGTTACTTTTTAAATATTTCTTGCAGAAAACCAAAATCAGGTTGATGTTTAAAAAATGCATCAAATGTGGTCACCATGAAAGCGAGATTAGCTCCCGCCGGCACCTATTTTCACAACTGTGAGAAAAACTCGTTTTAAATGCTGCCAACGGTCTTTGATCTGACAGCGTTTTCCATCTCCAAATCCAGGGTCTTACCTATTTACTCTTGTGTTTAGCTGAATGGCTTATGCCCCTGGACTGCTTCTTGGACTGTGATGCATGTATTTTCTTTTTTCAACAGTCAGTTTTCATCAGTGCTTTCCAGCTCCCAGAGTTTGCTGGACTGGAGTCCACAGTTTGAAAATCAAAGCTATTTTTCACCTTACACATCACACTCCTTTCTGTGCTCATACTATATGCATTGCCATTGTAAATCTGCAAAGAATAGTTTGAAAATTGATTCATTTGTATAGCAGAGCAGCTTTAATTAAATCTAATTAAATATGAAGGCTTTTTTGGGGGGGTCTCCCTTGTTTTATTTTCAATAGCTTCCATCCATTTTTAAATACACATTTAATCTATCTGATCCTCAGTGCCTCATCTTGCCTCTTTCAATCCTGGCTCACACGCAGCCTCATTGGTCTTTGTGCCTTTATTCCACAGCGGTATTAGATGCTTTTAATTTCACTTGCTTTCTGGTCAAATTTAAGCACCAGAATGGTTGGTTACATTTTCGCAAAATGTAACCAAGCATTTAAGCTATTAAGCCTGTATGTTCGAAACTGTATGCCTGTTCAGTGTGTGTACATGCAATGAAGAGAGGTCCTTCGCAAATGACGATATTTTGAAGGGTTGGGAGTGACAAACACATTGGGACTGACTCACAACTGCCATAACGCGGTCCATCACAGCACAGATGTCAAAGGACACAATGTGCATATCAGTAATACACCAGGTGTTTTGACAAAGCGTTTTTGATGGCCTTGAGGTAGACGTAATTCTTCCATAGGAAAACATGTCAGTATTGTGACAAAAAATCAGGCCTGTTCTCCTCGACTAAAGCAGAACTGGTGTAAGCTGTTGAATATGAAAAGAAAGTTTAAAGAATGCACAAGAGTCAAATACAAGTGTAAATAGGTAAAACCCTGGATTTGGAGACGGAAAACCTTCTCAGATCAAAGAGTGTTGGCAGTATTTAAAAAGAATTTTCTCCCTTTGTGAGAACATGTGAAAGCAGGAGTTGTTATTCACTGTGAACCCGTTTAGGGCTTTCTGTCTTTTTTTCAATAGCAACATTATACAGATTTTCTGTTAGAGATATTTTTCTTCAAAAAATATTAATTTGTACTTTGCAAGAAAAAAATATTATAAATGCTAATAATTGTTAATATCAGAAATTGCAGTCCCCCCCCATTTCACCTGCCAACTCCAAGTCTAAACACAACTCCCTGAAGGTCAGTTGTTTGAAAAGATAAGACATCAAATAAAAAAAATATTTAATTTAAAAAAACAAAGCTGCATCTAAATAAACCACAAGACTTCTGAAATACTGTCCTTTGGACACCCGAGAACCAAGTACAGATGTTTGGCCACAATGCACGGCACCATGAAAAGCAAACACAGGATATCGGCACAAAGAGCAGTAGTGGGAGGCTGATGATTTGGGCTTGTTTTTCAGCCACAGACCATGGGAACCTTGCAGCCATTGAGTCAACCATGATCTCCTCTGTATACCAAAATATTCTAGAATTAAATGTGAGCCCTCCGGTCTGACAGCTACACCTAGCTAGGCTAAAATTGCCATGCAACAGGGCGAGCACAGCAGCCAATCTACGACAGAGAGGCTGCAAAAGAAGGGAATCAAGGTGTTTCAAAGTCCGGATCGCAACACAATTTGAGTGCTGTGGCAGGACCTTAAGAGAGCTGTGCACAAACAAGTGCCCGTAAATATCAATGAAATGAAGCAACATTGTAAAAGGAGAATGGGCCAAAGTTTCTCCACAATGTGAGAAACTGATAAAGATCTACAGAAAACAATGAGTTCATGTTATCACTTCTACAAGCTATCAAAGCATTGGCTGTTCTTGGGTTTTACAGGAAACTGTAGCGGAAACGTTCATTTTCATATGACTGTACACCAACATTTTTCCACTTGCTCCTTCACATCAGAAATGCCTTTAGATGTTTCATCTGTTTGTCACAATGGGGCTTGGTAAGCGGCTGTCATAAGACTTGGAAAATTTGTGTTGTGAATTACTAATTTTTTAGCCTTCCTCCATGGATCTTGGTAAGCAGCTTGTGTTAGCAGAAAGTCATACCCCTTCCCTCAGTCCTGGCAGAATACATTTGCTGTTCAAACATATATACTTGGCCCTGAAAACTCACTAGTTAGCAACAGATGTATTATAATTCTCCCATCAAGATGCCAAGAAGATGCTGTGAAATAGCTAGATGTTAGGTACCCGATGGAGGTATAGGGTAACCCACTGATAACTTAGCCTAATTATAACATTAATGTCTCAGAATTTCCTTTCTGAAATGCCATCCATCTTTTGCTCTCCACATGGACTGTTTACCAGCATGCAACCAAAGCTTGGTCAAACAATTGGCCTTTAGGCCACTGGGCTTTGACGTGTGTGGTTGCCGGACCTTGGGCTGTGTGTGTGTTTTGAAAGTGTTAAGATTACTACTAGTAAATTGGCAGGATAGAAAACAAAAGACAACTGCCTAAACCACAGCAGAGCCCAACAACACAAATGCCAAGGATTTACCATTTTGACTACCAGCAGGCTCCAAAAGGTAAACCGGTCCATATGCATATATTAACAGAGCTTTTTCCCCAGCAGCTACTTTAGCTGATTTGAATAAGCGTTTGGTGTTCACAGCAACCCATCATCAACCATCATTTAATCCCGTCTGTGAAGGCCACAATTTATTTTCAAGCTGCATGTTTTTCTTTGTTTGCTTTTTTCTGGTAGATATACTTGTGTGTGTGTGTGTTTTTTTTTTTTTCTTTGAATCTGCTTCTTAGCCCACATCACACAGTACATGCTATGACAATTCAGCTAAAATGGAAAATAGGGTTAAATATTTCAATCCTGTTTAAGAATGTCTTAAATGTGTTTGCAGTGAAACAGAGATAAATGCCAAGTACTGTATTCACCTTTTTTTCTCAAGAGCAGAAAAATTCTTTTTGAATGCTTCATGAAAACGATAGTCTTTGATCTGACAAGATTTTCCATCTTCAAATCCGGGGTCGTACCTATTTATTCCCGTGTTTGTCTTTGGTTTCAGTTCCTGTGTTTCTTTGCTTTTTCCATTACACATAACAGTCGTTTTAAAGTAAAAATATATAACTATTGTAATCTGCACATATCAGTGTGACCATTAATAATTATGAAAACTGCTAGATTTTTTTCCTTTGGTCAGAGGAGCTGAGTTTAACCATCGGATGTATCATAAATCTATCTGATCCTCGATGTCTCCTCCTTCCTCTCTCAGCCCAAACTCACTCCCAGCATTATGGCTTTTTGGGTAGTGAAAGAGGTGTTTTTGTCTCAAATCATGGTATTCACAGTCAGGAGGATCTATTCACACAGGCTGTCAAGTAGTTGATGACTGGATGGTTGCTATGAAAACCAAATGTTTGCTGAGATCACTGAAAGCTAAAGTAATCCCATAGTAAAGTGTCTTTTTTTTTTTTACACACACACAGTGTAAGCCTACACAAACTTTCATACATATTTAAGAAATGACCAATATGTATCCATCAACAATGACACCACACCATTCTAGATGTGCACACGCACACACACACACACACACACACCTCAGGTATTTCTTTTTATTGCAAGTGTTGTGTACTTTAGGTGTGCATCATTTGTCTTAGTACTGCTCATTGTGTGCATGGCCATGATAGATACTCTTCCGGTGATAATGATAAGCTCAGGGGAGCTGAGGATTCATGCATGAACTGTAATTGCTATCTGCCAGATTCAGAGAGGAACATAGCACTGCTGCCATAAAGTGGTTCTTTCCAGACCTGCTGCAGCAGCCTTAGCTACTGTGTATTCATAAAGGACATCTAAAATATGTTTAACTTTCAATCATATGCATCGCATTTTCTCAATCCACCATCTCACAGGATATAGTGCATCCTGTGAGCTCTTTTCTGTCTTTGCTTTCAGGGAAGAATTGTGTAATGTGTCGCAGTCACAACTATGTCCTGATGGTCTAAAATGTGGAGGAAGAGCAAGAAAATGTTTGAGGATGTATCCTTAATCCTGATGTGATACCAGCTGTTGCTCTTTAAATGGTTTACAAACTAGTAAATGTATATTCAAATAACTCAACTCCAGGTACCCGTGGCTGGACCTGGAGTTGTCAGGCAAAATAGTGGAAATTGGAGTCCTTGACCAATGATTATTTTCATTGGTTAGAATACTTTTCTCCCTCCTCTTATGTAGGTAACTGAAGGATGCATGTTAATTTTCAGATTTTATTAGGTGAAACCATAGGTCTTGTCATATCCCATAAGATTCCAGTTAGAGCTCTGCAGCCTTTCTGTTTCATCACTTCAAACAGACTGTGTGCGTTGTATGCTGGCTGGTGGAGGTATTAATATTTACATAAAAAATGCATATATATGTCTATAGGTCATAGGTCTATAGGTCAATAGGACATACTGAAAGCATGCATCAGGGGCTCAGACCCGTAGTGATGGCTCACATTTCCTTTAACATCTAGGGAGTGTGGCAAATATCAGTGCTAATTTTGACTGTAAACTACATATCGTTGGCACTTTCCAGTGTTTTCAGGTAATGTGTTTGGTAAAGCTGTGACATAAGCTTTTAAATATTATGATCAGATTAACCAAGCAAGCAGTTTTCTGGTCTAAGCCAGGGATATAAAGATATTCTATGTTCTGCCCAGCAGGGGGCCTAGTGATTTTTTCTTTTTTGTTTCATAAATCTGATGGCAGACTCGATAGAAAGTTGCCTCACCCAGTCTGGCCCTCCACCTATGTCAACCATTCCCTGATAATGGTCTTCTATGGACCATAACATTACAGAAAAAAACCAGAGAAGAAGTTTATGGTTGTCAACCCTCGTAAGGCTTATCATCATAGGATAACCAATATAGAAGAGGAAGAACATAGAAAGAAGCAGACTTTGACACAGGAGTTTCTCGTCCTACATCTCAGCTTTGTGTTGTCTCTAAAGTCAACTCAGATAACAGCAAACATTTTTGATAACTGTGTGTCTGTCTGACTTTGTATATGATTATCTGTCTGTCACATCTTTGTGGAACAATTTTATCAAATTTGTCTTTGCAAAGTTACTTCAGTTCATCAGGGTTTTTGGGCATTTGTTTATACACAGCCATCTTAAGGTTTGAAGAGGACTCTGGCCGGGCCCATTGCAACACTTTTATTCTTTTCTTTTTTCAGCCATTCTGTGGTACATTTGCTGGTTTGCTTGGGATGATTGTTCTGTTGCATCACCCAATTTTGGTCAGGCTCCAGCTGATGGACAGACTGTCTCATATTTGATTTTAGAATATCTTGGTATTCATGAGTAGATTCAGTGACTGCAAGGTGCCCAGGTCTTCTGGCTGTAAAACAAACCCAAACCACATTTATCGTGTGTGTGTGTGTGTGTGTGTGTGTGTGTGTGTGTGTGTGTGTGTGTAAACTTAGTACAAAAAGTAAGAACATTTGTGTTTGGTTGATTATTTCTTTGTTGTAACAGTGCTTCTTGGCAGTAAATCTTATATCATTGGAAAGCCCGTTTAGTTCCCCTTAAATGGAGCCACCGTTATACAGAATATGCATTTGTGGGTTGAGCAGCAGAGCTGGGTGTGTGGGTTGCACCCACGAAAAACCTTCTCTGCTAATGCCAAACAGCTTATTCTGCTGCTGACTCTTGTTTTGAGCTTCTGGTATGCCATGTGCTGACAAGACTTCTCTTCATTGGAGACAATCTCAATGCAGAGAGATATCAAGATGAGATTCTGAAACCAGTGGGAATCCCATATCTTCACAGTCTGGGACCGCACTTTATCCTCCAAGATGACAATGGCCGTCCCCACAGAGTGGGCTTTATCAGAGACTACTTCCAGAATTTGGGAGTGGAGAGAAGGGAATGGTCTCAATCTGTCATGTGCCACTGTGGCAGACAGGTTCAGGACCCCAGTGCAGGACTCGAGAGACATGGGATTAAGTTTAACTTCAGCTTTTTCTTGCTTGGAAACTTGGAACAGAGGTGGATGGGGCCAGCAGAACAAATCACAGAACTCACTTGAGCAAACAGACTAACGGGAGAGCACACATCAGGAGGAAAACCAATGATGACTATGCGACAAGAGACAGAGGAAAACCCGGGGATTAATTACAAACACAGGATAACAAGAGGATCGGGAACAGGTGGAGACACGGCTGCGAATAATTAAGAAAGAAAAAAACAAGAGGAAGCAAACTGAAACACGAAGCACGCAAGAGGAGGGACTAGCAAAGTAAAACAGGAAACAGGTAAGCACAGAAAGAGAGACACGGACTTGACCTAAGACGGGGTTGCATGTACACTCAGGAAAGAGTCAAACTTAAAGCAACTAGGGACCAAGAAAAAGGTATACTAAAGAACACAAGGAATAAATATAAACATAACACAAACTACAGAGCAAATATAAAGTGAACAGAACTAGAAAACTCATAACGGGGTCAGAGTGACCAACACAACCACACTGGCTGACTTGCAACAAATGCTGGTTGAAGAATGGGATGTCATTCCACAGCAATGTGAGACCAAGCCAGTGAAAAGCATGAGGAGGAGGTGCCAGGGAATTTATAGTTCTTCCACGTCCTACTGAGGCCCCTGTTTGTTAAATGAATGAATCCTTAAATTGCCAATATGTCTAGTTTCTTCAGACTTCAATCTTCCTATCTAATAAATAGCACCAAACAAGAGTCAGTAGCAGAATAAGCTGTTTGGCATTGGCAGAGAAGATCTGGCAAGTTTTTCATGGGTGCAACCCACATACACAAAACTGCTGATCAACCCACAAATGTATTTTCCTTACAAATCTGGCTCCATTTAAGGGGAACTAAACAGGCTTTTCAATAGTATAAGATTTATTGCCAAGAAGCACAATTACACCAAAGAAACAATCGGCCAAACACAAAATTTAATGTAAACGATGCCTACTTTTATGTCCCATAGCATGTCTCGTGTTTGCTTCTAAGTAAAGGCATATCAAATTAAAAAAACAAAACAAAAAAAAACCAACTCTCCATTGGAATTTTACTATCTCCTGTATATTCATAAGAATATACAGATCAGGAGAGGCAGTTGATTTGGCCCTGATGCAGCCAAGAAGAAAGAGAATCCTTGTGTACATGACTCCATCAGGTACAATCACAATAACATCCCTGAAAACACATAGTGCAAAGCTTGGAGTCAGAAGAGGATGCCCATGTGCATTAATCTATATTCTTAGCTTGTTCGCTTCCTCAAAGTAACAACATCTGCTAGACCACCTTTGTCCTCTTGACGTGACTGATCTGGTCAGAGAACACAGACACAGGCTTTGGGCTAGGGGTGGGTAGTTTCAGTTGCTTTTGCTTCCCACTTAATTTTAAACACTCCGAAAGAAATGTTACCTACATCTATCTGTCTTGGACCTTTTCGAAGAAACGTGTAGCAAACATCTGTTCAGTAAATGCACAGCTGCATTTACTGAGTCATTCAGATGTATGTAGCATGCATGTTCCGCACATGTGGTGGGATATTCTGGTCAAAAGACTATATCCCAGTAAAGGTTCAGTACTTACTGAATAGCACTTGCATATGTATCCACGTCTTCAAGAAATTCCATTGTGCACCAATTTGTGCTCATGCACTGAAATAATTTTTGGCTCCCAGTGTTGTGTATAGACAAAACTTCACTGGATAGGATAAGTGGCGTCTTATTATGATAATGTGACTTTGTCTGCTTGATTGACCTCTGCTTATAATATTGAATAATTGATATGCATATTTGCAACTTATGTCAAATTTAACATGCTCCATTTAGTTCAGTTAAGAATCATACAAGGCCTGAAGCCTTTGCTTATAGTTTTGAACTGATTTACAAAAAAATGACGACACTCAAATGTTCCTTTCCTGCAGCTTAGATACTACATGTTTTCAAGGTCTTGATTCAAACCATTTAGTTTTCTTTTAAATATTTGATATTAAGCTGTATTTTTAAAATACTGCATAACTAATTCTAGTTTCTCTCTATAAATAAATAGTAAATAAAAGTACATTTTCATATTAGTAAATAGTAAATATACTTTTCCCATGAAGACGCTAACCTAACATAAAATGAAAACCTGCAGACAGGGATGTTTTTATTCCTGCAGCCGCGGATCCCTTTATTTCACACCATTAAAACAGAGCGATTTTTGAATTTGGAAACCACACAAATGTAATTATCAGCCTAGTAGGATAGAAAATCAGCAGGATTCTGCACCTCGAGAGCTGCAATTGAAACCATATTGCAGCATGCCACTCAGAACTACAGCAAGAAAATCACATAATCAAAAGGAATGTGGCAAAAAACAGGTAGCTCGTGCATTTTAAGTGCTGGTGACCACGCACGCTGCAAAACAGATCAAGTACAGAGATAATAAAACTCAACTGATATTAATTTCAAGAAACCAGTGAAAATGAATTAATTGGATACAGTTCAGCAAATTGGCCAGTGAATGAGTTTCCAGCAAAGTATTTCTATTGAGGAAAAGTTCAGAATGGTAATAGACATGTTTTGTCTGAGATGATTGACATCACTCTCAGCTATAGTTGGGAGCTGTTAATCTTAGCTTAGCAAGAATATGTGAGTCTGTGTGTAACAGTTTGCCCGGCCTTCTTAAAAGTTCGACAATACAGCACCTCTAAAGCTTACTAATTAATACACTGTATCACATTTTACCAAGCTGCACCAATGTGGCTGGTATTGTTTTAACTGTGTGTGTGTGTGTGTGTGTGTGTGTGTGTGTGTGTGTGTGTGTGTGTGTGAGTGAGTGAGAGAGAGAGAGGCAGAGAGAGAGAGAGAGAGAGAGAGAGAGTTAGCCAAACGTATCGTGGGGAAACCTGCAAAGATATTTTTGAGAACTTTGGTAGATGTTAATATTCCTGTCTACAGTATGTGGACAGACTTTTGCGACATTAGAACATAACAGCAGTGCAAAATATTGAAATAAGTCCTCTGCCGTGCTGTTCAAGAAATGATATCGAAGCCATAAATGGCGTGATCTGATGGCAAGATACACTGAAAGTGTTTAATCTGAAGACAAGTCTAAAGTTCAAAGTGAGTTTTTATTTATTTATTTATGACTAGATTTACTGGCACTCAGCAGCTGTAATATTAGTAATGCACAAGTATCAAAAATAGTGCAGTGAATAAAGAACAAGAGGTGAATGCTGAAAGTTTTGTGGATAAGAAACTGGTTATGCAGAGGTGGTCAACATGAGTTATCTGTTCTGCAGAGAGAATTGAAGGTTAGACATTACCTGTCAGTAATAGCTGTCATATGTCATAGCTGACATTAAGCAGAGACGTCATATATTTTAGGAGAATAA
This sequence comes from Pterophyllum scalare, assembly GCA_024447675.2. Classification (NCBI taxonomy): domain Eukaryota; kingdom Metazoa; phylum Chordata; class Actinopteri; order Cichliformes; family Cichlidae; genus Pterophyllum; species Pterophyllum scalare. Next base: position 87,949 of record JAMQGT020011853.1, read on the forward strand.
TAGGAGAATTCACACCACAGCACAGATAGTGATAGAAGCTTAACTTCAACGGGGGGGGGGGTAAAAATCACTTCGTTTGGGAAAGTCAGGAAGCTTTTGAAACTTTTTTTAATCACATTGACTGATGATTTTATACATGTAGTGACCACTGAAATTAAAGTTAATGAATATAATTCTTCAAAATAACTGTCCAAATAGGTGCCTGGAGGCACTTGAAGATGGCTGCCAGTGGCAAGACTTGCTCTTAACGGGTCTTTGACGTTACCCTCTAGGCTAGAATATTTACAGTTGCTTGGCAACACTGGAAGCTACTTGCGTTTTCCCTGACAAGGTGAAAGTTTTTACTCCATCGCCACACTGGCGTGGTTAAATGACCTTTGTAAGCAGAGAAATTTGAGACTTGATCTCATATTGGAATAAATTTGTCCAGAACATCAGTGAAGACTAAGGTTCTGCATCAGATTTCTCACTGGACTTTTGGCAATCAGTGAATAAGAGCTAGAATGGAAAGTTAAACCAATCCAATCCAGTTTTATTTGTATGGCGTCAGTCACCTCAAGGTTCTTTATATTGTAATGTGAAGACCCTACAATAATACTCAACAGACACTGGGTGAGCAGTTAAACAGGTTTATCTAATAAACTGCTCGATTAATGCAAATATCTAATCAACTAATCAGATTGCAGCAAGTCATTGCATTTAGGTATGTCAACATGACCTGCTGTTGTTCAAACCGAGCATGAGAATGGGGAAGAAAGGTGATTTAAGTGACTTTTAACATGGTGATGCCAGGACTGGTCTGAGTATTTCAGAAGCTGCTGATATACTGGAATTTTCTACACAACTATTTCTAGGGTTTACAGAGAATGGATTGAAAAGATAAAATATCAAGTAAGCAGCAGTTCTCTGGGCAAAAATGCCTTGTTGTTGCCAGAGGTCAGAGGAAAATGCCCAGACTGGTTCAAGCTGAAAGGAAGGCAACAATACGTCAAACAACCACACGTTACAACCAAGGAATGTAGAAGAGCATTTCTGAACACACAATACATTCAACACTGAAGCAGAATGCAACTCTTGTCAGCTAAGAACAGGAAACTGAGGCTACAATTTGCACAAATTCAAAATTGGAGAACAGTTGCTGCTTTGATGAGTTTTAATTTCTGCTGTGACATTCAGTCAATGGTTCAGACTGGTGGTGGTGGTGGTGGAGGAATGCAGCGGCACACTATGGGGCCCTTAGCACCAACCTAGTATCATTTAAATGCATCCTCCTACCTGAGTGTTGTCACTGACCATGTAAATCCCATTATATCCACAGTGTACAATGAATTCTGAAGGCTGCTTCCAGCAGGATAATGCACCACGTTACAAGACTCTGAAGGCAAAGGAAGGTCCAACCCAGCACCAGCAAAGTGCACTGTACCTAAGAAAGTGTCCAAAACACCAAACTTAAAAACTACGGAGGATACCTGAAGATTGCTGAAGTTGAGTTATTTGGATTAAACATGCTTAACTCTGCCATGTCATGCCATTTACTATTACTGCAGCCTTTACTCCGTGGCCTCTTCATTTCAGTTCTACTTCAGTTATTGGTTTCCCACGTTTCTGCAAGAAACCGGCGTGAAGCTGTTGAATAAAAAGTTTGAAGAGTGGTAACATAAATACACCCAGCGAGTCAACTGGTTGGCGTGCATGAGGGCACATCTGTGATAACACTGTCTGGTGGCTGCACAGTATTCTGAGCTCCCAGTGTTTTCATCTCTGCCTCTTGAACAAGGAGTCTTTCCCTGGGAGCAGCTGACACCAAAAGCTACCGTCTGATGTTTCACAAAGCTGAGAACGTTAATCTATCAAAACACTGTTATCCCACCTATTTTTTTTTTCCCCATTATTTGAAAAATCAGACAAATAAATGGCATGAAACATTGTTGACATCACAAATTGATGTTAATTAAAAAAAATAAACATGAAGTGTACTTTCTGCATTAATAATGCAAACGTCTCTCGTGATTGTCTACTTCAGAGTGGTGACTCTCAAGATAATATTCAGACAGTAATGCCTTACAACAGCGGGGTGATGTGATCAAGAAAGATGGCTGCTTGGTTGAGACGTTCAACATTTTTTATTCACGGTACAAGATGCTGTCCTAGATATGACAAAAAGTTTTCACCATTGACTTGCAAGTGATTTAACAGCTGAATCACGCACAGATCCTTTCTTTAATTAAAAATAAACAACAGATTGAGAGAAATTTGATTCCACAGAAAAAGTAATGACAGAAGGCCTTTAGTCTTTCAGTTTTGCATAAAGCCAGTGACCATGTTTGGGAATTTTCTTATATTAATTTGTGACGGTTTTGCAGAGGTGAAACAAATATAAGCAGCTGTCATAAATACTTAATTGTTTATTCATGTATTTTGAGCTTAATCATGGTCATGGCAGTTCCTGTCAATATCTGTTCACCTAAATTACAAAAAACAGCCTTCAGCCAGAGTATTTGTCCAGGTTTTAATATATCCCTCTCCAAAATAAAATGAAGATGAATGAAAACATAAATGAATGAAAAATGTGGTGCACAAACTGCTTGTGAGCAGAGTCAGACCTCCCTGTGGGGCCTATGTAGGCATAATTCTGCTGAGGAGCCCTCCTAAGTGACCCATGAGTCATTTAAATCATTTGCCGTTGCCACACAATCACACCTGACACTAGTGCTCCAATCAATCCTTCCTCCTTTAAAACCGCTCGCTCCAGCTTAAGAGGAATTAGACCTATACAGAGCAAAATGGGGTACAAACTAGCAGCATTTACCAAATAAAATGTTTGCAGTAGTTTATTAAGATAACTGAATATTAACTTTAAATGTTTAATACTACTTACACTGGTTTGACTGACTACTTAATAGTATTTCCTGCGAGATGAGCATTTATATTATTCATTTTGCCCTACTAATCAATATTTCAAATTAACAGTTTAATCAATATTAAATGTCAGTCCAGGGCTTTCCGTCTTGTATTAGTCGATTGTCCCTACAGAGTCTGCCGTCCCATTAAAAACCAAAAAAACAAAACAAACAAACAAACAAACAAACAAAAAAGTCTATTGCCGTGGAAATTATGAATCATGTCCATCGGGAGCAATGGAAAAATCATAGAGAAGTACACAGTGGAATGCAAAAAAAAAAAAAAAAACACACTATTGACTGCTCCATGTCCAAGATTCATAACTGAGTCTCTCTCTCTCTCTTTGCAACATTTTGCTGTTGTTGTTGTTTTCTCTTTGCTTGTTATTTGGCCATGCAGTAAAACATGTGGGGAACTTGTTACTAAACAGTTTTAATTTATAAATCCAACAATTAAAGAAAACTGTTGTAATTTAGAGTTACATTTCTGGCTGGGTCCCAGTTTTTGTTTACTTCACAAGTTTACCATCTAGGGGCTTGTGTCTGCTGTTTGGTGCAGAAGCAAACAAGTAGCCTGTTAGAGTGCTTTTGTCATTTTAAATTAAAATATTAAAATATTAAAATATGTGTCCCTTTTGAGCATTTGATGAAAGGACTGAACATTGTGTTTTTGTTGTCTCAATGGACTACATACCACTTAATAAGAACAAGAAGATATTACAATGTTTTTTCTGAATTTAATTTCAGCTAAATACTTTGCTCAGTTGATGTACACAATTGTCTGATTTTTGTCTATTACCAACTTCTGTCCAAAGTCAGGCTGATATAGATAAATGCCAGAGTACTTAAAAGTGCTCTGGCACATGTATCGTGCAGAAACATATTTTGCCATGATGACATATACACCCACAAGGTGAAAACTATGGACTGTATATAAAAGAAAAGTGCAGTGCAGAAGTCCCTCAAACTTCCCTTATAATAGCCTACAGGGGGCAGCTCCCCTGCTGCAAAAGGAGGTCCAGTCATATAGAAATAACCCTTCTGCTCATATTATCTATGACCTCAGTAAAGATTATGGTCTCAGTTGTAGCTTCAGGTTTTACTGAACACATGATGATATTCATTTTGTAAATTTATGGTCTCCACTTGCGTTAAAAGGGATGATAAAGCAGGGTATGCATCAGGAAATGGTTGCCTTGTGTTTGACAAGCCATTACCACATGAGCTTGTAAAAATCCACCCTTCACTCATCGCTTTTGGTTTCAAAACGCCAAGCTGGCGACAGCCAAATTGCTCTGTTTGAGGTTTCAAGACCAAACTTCAGTCACAATGGGTGATGTCATGTCCATCTTTTGTATACAGCCTACAGCGAAAACAACACCAATCATGGGTGGTAATTAAACTCTTCCCTTTCCAGAGTCCGCCACCTTATCTTGTTACATCACCCACCCTCACGCTGTCATGGTGGACTCATCTTCCTGTATCTACTTGACATTTCTTTGCTGACACCACACTTTGTTGCAGTTCAGTCCTCCTCACTCTCAGCATCAAGGCCTGTTGTTAAGAAGGAGGAGGAGGAGGAGGAAGAGGGTGGGTCTTTAAAGCCCCTCTGATTTACAGCCTCACCTCCTTGTGACTGTGGCTGGAGGTGACAAAGCCAGCTTCAAACCTTCAAACCTTCAAACACGCTGCTTGCTATGCTTGTTGAATGAATTTCATAATTCTTCTCACTCTTAATTTCAAGTGTCTTTCCTGACCGAGTTACAGAAAATATTATCACCAGATTCCATTTCAAAAATGTGTAAAACCCTGTGGAACATGTAGCACTAGCTGAATGCGTTTAAGCAGTAGTTAGTTGACAACCCCCCCCCCCACACACACACACACACACGCACGCACGCACAAAGGTGCTAATGTTAAAAAGAAAAAAAGCAAGAAAGAAAAAGACCAAATCTGATGCTCAAAGACGTTTTGATCCATAAAACATTGCTCTGCTGCTACAGCTGTTTGGCTTGGCCACAGCAGGAGCAAACAAATAGTCAGGTTGGGAAACATGCTGCTTTTTATCTGGGTTGATCAGTCTGTATTGAGATTGTTTCAGTTCCTCCTATTACACATGCACACTGCCTTTGAAAATTAGAGGATTAGAGGAGGAGATTAAAGTTAAATATTTACAACATTAAAGAAATTGCTTTCCTAGGGGGGAAAAAAATGTACAATTTTCAGAAGAACATATTGCATAAGGCTCTTAAAGAAACAGTTTGTCCTCTAATAAGTAACCAGTCAACTGTGTAGTAGAAATGTTATTGAAATAATCACAGCGAATATGCTGTATGTGTTTGGTGAAAATCAAACGGACCACCTAAGCTTAAGTATTTGGATCACACAAGGCTTACTTGGGTGTTGAAATGATACTAGGAAAACCTAGAAATTGTAATTTTGTTTTCAGTTCCAAGCTTGCCTGAAGGCAGGGTTCATAGCCAGTACTGGATTACCAGTACTGGCTATGAACTTGACCTCTTGAACCAATGCTGGTCTAAAAATTGGAGCAATCAGTAGCTATGGAGGTGCTAAAGCAAGATATACTACAGGTGGTTTGCAGATCCAGTCCACAGATTCTCACTCCTATGATTGTGCTCCCATGGATATACCCTAATTTCTGAAATGTACAATACTGTGAAGAGCTCTTGAGCCACCCCTCAATTCTTTATATTTTGCTAGGAAAATGCAAAATATCTGTAGTGATTTATTCAAACATGTCCAAATGTATGCAATCATACGTGAGAAACAGTATTTCTAACAAGCTTGAAAGTTGGTAGTTGGTATTTGGTATGACCACCTTTATTCTTCAGCACAGCAAGCTGTCCTATAATTTTTGTAAACAGACTTCAGGAATAGTTTTCCAAGCTCTTTTTTGGATGTTGGCTGTTTTTCGTTCTGTTCTCTGTCAAGATGATCCCACAATGCTTTAATAATATTGAGGTCTGTGCTCTGGAGAGGCCAATCCATGACTGACAGTGTCCAGCTGTGTGTTTTTCTATCCATTTAGACCAGCTTTTACTGTTTTGTGTGTGTTTGGGATCACTGTCATGCTGAAAAATGCAACAGCTGCCAGTCAGATGCTTCCCAGATAGCATTGCATAGTGGATCAAAAATCTGACGGTACTTTTCTGTGATCACAGTCCCATCAGTTTTGACAAGATCTCAACACCACTGGCTGAAATGCAGCACCAAACCATGACAAACCATGTTAAGAATGGCTTCTTGACAGCTACCCTTCCACTGAGACCTTTTCTGATGAGGCTCCAGGAAACAAAAGATGTATCAAGTGAAGGGCCAGATGCATCTCTCAGGTCCTGCCAGGTCTTTTCCTTTTTAGGCCTACCATTTCTTTTGTCCTCCACTTGTCCAGTTTCCTCAAACCTTTTAAGGACACACTGCACACCACAGATATCCCAAGTTGAAAATCACCTTGTTGGCGCTACTATTGTATACCTTTGAAACTGTGTTATTTTTGTTGATTCAACTAAAGAAATGGTAACAAATTATATCATCCAGGTCATGGTAGTTTTAAGTATTTGAAAATAGGCAACTGGACTTCGTGGTTCGTTTAGGTGTTTCACCTCTCATTGAAAAGGCTTCTTCAGTTCTGACATTTTTTAATTCAACTAATTCAGGATGAAAGTGTTGCAGTGAATTTATGACCAGAAACTTTGGTTGGCTTTAAATAAAAAAAAAAAAAGCCAGGCCACCTTCATCACTGGAGGGCCTCCTGCCCTTTATAACCGAAGCAAGCATCCAGGGAATACTTCTGCTTTGCCGGCATCATTATTATTATTGTTATTTTCTTTTAAATGTGTTTACTCCTTTTCTAAGTGGGCTTTTGCATTAATTATTGTTTCAACACTGATACAAGGAAGGGAGTGTGAACAAGTGCAAGAGATAGAGGGAGAGAAAAGATACTGAGGAAAGAGGAAAGGAGGAAAAGAAGGAAATCATCGCGGAGACAGACAGCGAGACAAAGAGAGAGAGTGGAGGTGCAACAACGTGTGTGTGTGTGTGAGGATACATTAAACACAGTATTATCTTTATAAAAAAAACATGAAAAGCTCTGGCGGCTTCATTATTCATTTGTACTTAAAAGTTTTTAGTGAAGAATTGCTGTGATGGTTACTTTTTTTGTCAGCAAAATGCATTGCGCTCCTTTTATACTGTAATTATTCCATGTACATTAATGTTATGTCAAATTTCATGCCTTCTCTTAAAATGAAGGCATGATCATCAAAACAAGTAGGCTACGGCCCACCAAACATTTGTGCCCAGGGGTGTAACTTGATGACCCGGGCATGAAAACAAGTGATGGAGAGTCCTGGGTATTTAACCCTGCGTGAAGTTCTCCTTTTGGAGGTGATCCTGAGGGTTGTTGCCCCACTATTACTCATGAGAGTTGTCACATGAGTCAAGGTGTGAAACAAGGTGTGGGTCATTATTTTCACCAGGGCCAAAGGTGTGAATCCACTATGACATGGCCCCACCCCACCATCTTTTGAGCTATTGAGGTCACATGAGTCACTGTATCAGTCGGGGATGATACGTGTGTGTGTGTGTACTTCTTGACTTACATGGCAACGACCCTCGGATCTACCTCTAAAGGGGTAGAATACCTGGAACTCCCCATCAGTTGTTTTAGAACTGAAGATGCCTCCTGGATGAGAGGTGAAATGTCTTGAAATGGTGAAATGGCCTGAAGTGCCTAAAGAGACAGTTTAAAATTGGTTCTTTGCTAAGTTAATAAGTTATGTGCGGGCAAAACATGGGTTCATCCCTTGAGTTAGGTGCTTTTTATGTTTTACTTGAAAGATTCATGGCTAAACAAAAAGGAAAAAAAAAAACATTCCTCTGAAAAGGGTCAGGTATGCTGAAAATGAGCGGGAAAAGCCACCAGTGTCCAATGCCTGGAAAACTGCTTAAGAGCACTTTGAGAGAAGGAAAGAAAGTTTGGCTCTTTGGAAGCAAAATGAAAAGAAGTGAGTGGTGGCTCGAGACTTTCGCACAGCACTGTAACACTATAAATTTTAAATCTCAAACTCTAGAAATGTTTATCAAGAGAAACTGGCACAACAGTTGGTGGGGGGGACGTGAGCAAGCAACCATCATACTTCCAATGTCATGGTGTTATAAAACTTTCAGTGAATCAATAGAGGCAGTCTGTCAAGTCTAAACTTAAAGCGAGATTGGAGCTATTTCTTAATGGGTACATTTTTATAATTGATCTCCCTTTTTCTGAATCATCTGAAATGAAGGAAGTACCAGTTGGGAGACTTCATACCACCCCAGGAATTAGTCAGAATGGAAAGTGAGTCAAGAAGAAAGGACCAAATCAAATTGTTACAAATGTTAAGTACTGGTCTCTTCCTCTTCCATTTAAGAGCGAAACGACACCGTAGAGGGAGTGTTTGTGTGTGCGTTTGTTTGTTTAGTGTTTTACTTTCAGTGTTGTAATCATACAAAAATCAAAAAGCCACTTTCTCACCGCTTTGAACAGTGACATGCTCCCTAATGAGAAATGGTTGGACGTGTTTCACTGCTATATTCCTTTTTTTTTTTTTTTTTAATTAGCCCGACACCCTGTACAACAGTTTCCCCGCTCTAACAGGTTTCCGTCGATCTAGCTGCAATAATTATGCAACGCGAGGTGGGATCAGGCATGCTACCCACTCATGATATAATGACGACCACATATAGCCCTCAGCATATCCTCCACACCTGCATAATAGCCTTGGAAAAGCACGTTAAATGGGGAAGGGAGGCGGCTCCTCCGTTGATTAGTGGTGGCGGCAGTGAAGGTGGAAGAAGCAGATCAACAAAAAGAAGAAAAAAAGGGGGGTAAAAAAAAGAAGAAATTTCATATATGACCAAAATATGCCTGCAGCTGTTAAACGCTGCGTCGAACATTTTCTCTCTCTTTCTCTCTCCTTTTCATTCTCCCACATGCGCGAACACGCGTTCCCCCGCGCAGCCGTGCGCGCACACGCAAACCTGCTCGCCAAAGCACTGCACAGGAGCCCCCGACAGTGCCCGTGTCTGCGTGTGCTCCATTCCTAGCCCCTCTGCTGCTCCGCTGGACGTTTACGCAGAGGACACCGGGCGCACCGCCGTTCCTCGCCAGCGATCGTGGTGGCAAATGCTCGTTTTAACCTCTCGACTTTTGCAGCGTGTGACTGTTTTTGTTTTTCTCTTCTTTTTTTTCTTCTTTTTTCTGAGGGTACCTGCTCCGAGACCAAGGGTTTATCAGGGTGAAAGGACCTAGTAGAGCCAGGCTTTTTACTTCCAACTTAGGGCTTGATGACACGGCTATTTGCGACAGGTCTGGGAAGTTGCTCCGTATGAAGGAGCATGTGCGCAAACTTTAAAAGCTGTTTATAATTTAGAGACAGTTTTTCAGAATGAAGGCAGGTGAGTCACCCGCGGCGTGAGGGGAGAGAAGGGCTCCTCGGCTTTCCAGGTAGTGGCAAGAAAAGACAGAGAAGAAGTCGTGATCTGTGCGGTGGATTGCGCTACAGAGGACGGAGGGAACGGACCGATGAGACAATATGGGTAAGTGGAGAACTGTGTCGTTTTGAGACGATTCCCGCCCTCTGTGAATATGAAGACGTTTAGCAAAAAAAAAAAAAATCCCAAGTCTTTTGTGGCATGTCAATGCGCAGCAAGCTGACATCTCCGTTATTTAAGAGCAGGAGACTACTTTTGTCCTATTTTCCCAGAATCTATATGAGCAATTAAAAATAGCTTTTCGTTTTCTGTTCTTGCTTGTGAATATCAAAGCGACGAGACAGAGAGGACTCTTGTCACCTTATTGGTTTGGAAGTGCTGTAGCCCTAATCTGAAGCAGTCGATGAGGCAATGCAAAATAAGCTGAAGCCGAATAACAGCTCATTAACTGTCCTTGATTTATTTTATTTTATTTTATTTATTTAAGCTGCAATGACAAGTTTGTTCACCCAATCTGAGCCTGACCTCAAACCGCATAAATGTGGTAGTGAGATGTGCCTGTTTTCTTCGGCTTCCACCTTATATCCCTCTTGTTTCTCCTTTCTAAGCATTGACATGTTTTGACTGCCCCTCTTCTCCTGACAGCTCTGGGCACCTACAATCTCATCCCACACTGCCTATCACCTCCTCCATTTTACTGACTGTGGGTGCTCTAAAGCTAAATTCACTGCTCAGCCTCACAAACCCACACTTCTCTTCAGTGTTTCAGGGGCTTTTGCATTCTGCAGCAGCAGCACTTTTTTTTTTTTGGATAAGAGTGTGTGTGTGTGTGGGGGGGGGGGTCCTCAAACAAACTGGGGGTGTTTCAGATTGTCATTGAATATTTGATGAAATGATGCTGTCACTTTGAAGCAGTCTGGAGCTGCTCAAATAAAATAAAAAAAAAACAAACAAAACAAACTCATGATGTTTCATGTCCTTTTCTTTCAGTGCAACTTTTGTTGTTGAATATCTCGGTGAAAGACTATTATTCATATCTGGGCATGCACGAGCGCATACACGCACCCTTAGAACAGAGCATGTGGTGCACTGAAAGCCATGTGAGTTTTCTTTTTTTTTAAATACTCTGCAACCATCCTTTTTGTTCGACTTCATTTCTTGTTGGATTTATGTAGCTTTTTGTTTTTATTTTTGTATTCCTAAATCTAATGAAAAGCTGAAACAGGCCCGAGGAAAGCGTGGTGCCCACACATCTGTGCAGAATTGTGGCATTTTCCCAAGTAATGAGGAGCTTAGTGCTGCTAATGAGCACATTTTAATTATGTCATCACAATTACTATAACCCAGAATAAGTGGTTGCATTTGTTAGGATATCCACACTCCTCACTGAAGCTCTCTCTCGCATCTCAGCAGCACCCGTTACCTTGTTTTCCTCATTCAGGGGCTGATTAATTGAGGCAAGTTTATACTTTTGGCAGGGCTGAAGTTTTCTTAGTGAATTCAACAGTAAAACTTGGCATCATCTTAATCTTATACATATAAAACTAACAGTTGATCAGTGCTGTATCCACAGAATATTGCTGAAATCAATTAATAGCTCAGTCTAACTGTAATTCCCATAACAACTTCCTTCACTGCTCCTGTTTTGCCAAACTATGTATTTAATTTGCAATGATTAAAAAAACAGAAATGCAGTACAATGTCACATTTGAGAAGGTGAGACCAGAGAATTGTTTGACAGTTTTGCTTCAATAATGAATTGATGATGAACAAAATTGCTGCCGACATTTTTTTTTTGACAGTTTCATGGTCAAAACTAGTCCCAGACAATCAAATAACATTTCTCTTCAGTGCATAATTGCTCAGTGTGCAGTTTCACTGGCAGCTAAACAATGATGAGTGTGAACTTCCTCTTCCTAGCCTAAGCAGTGAAACTTCTATTCATCCCTGCTTCCCACAGCAGTAAATGACACAAAGATGCTACATCTTCAGCTGGAAGAGTAAAGCACGAGTTTCTGTGAGTGACACGGCAGCTCAGTGTTCACCAGCCTGTCCACACGCGCTTATCTACTGTAGCAGAACTGTCGTAGACAAGAGCAACGGAGCGGTTGGACTAAAATAACGTCCCTTATATTCAATAATCCATCAGTTTCCTCGAGCAGACTGAGACGCTGAATTAGTCCATGGAGCACTCTTGAAAAGCCTCAACTGAATGTCTTTGAAAATGATTAAAAAAAGAATGAAAAGAAAAAAGAAGTCACCTGTGTGCAGTTTTTTTTTTTCATTTCACATTTTAAGGCTTATAATAGTGCAGATAATTAGGAGATTCACTGTTGTTTATAGGTTGCTGCTGGCAGAAAACCATCCACTTTCCTGCAGCTCCTACAGTTTACTTTTTCCTCAGCTTTTCAATTCATGTTGCCAGTAATGCTGCCAAGTTTTAATTAAATCAAATATAGTAGTGAAAGACAAGGTCTCTCTTCCCTATGGATTAAAGCTGCAACATAACTTCTTGCAGTTTCCTTCAGACTTTGCATGACTTTATGTGACTTACAAAGCCATGGCCACATTTAAAGAAAAATGAGAGACAAGAAAAACAAACACTAAAACTTTCTAAATAGTTGCAGCACTGGCTACTTTTAAACTTGCTGAAGCTGCCAATAAGAATTGTTCTCATTGTGAGGGATGTTTCCTTATTTCGAGCATGACTGAAAGTCCCCATTACTCATTTCATTTTTTGCTGAGGTTTAGTAATATTTACTTTACCACTACCCACCCATGCCATCAAACTGTCATAATACAGCAGCTTCTTTCACTATATCTCCAGGTCATTGATTTGAGAAGCTCTTTGTCCCTGTTGTTGTGCAGAGTTTTGGGCTATTTTGAACCGCAATGCCTCTTCCATTTTTTTCCCCCCACTTTTCCTTGAAATCCTGAAATTACTTCAGCTGTGAATGACTTTCCCAATGTGTCCCGCACATTGAACTGATACACTGAAATATGGGCAGACACACAAAACTGAGAACAAAGTCTGGCAGTAAGAAGTGGGAGCTGAGCTTGCAGAAGAAAATAAGATTCTGCAACTAGAGGCATATGATAATGTTTTATGCCACTGTGGTGCATGACGGCCTGAGTTTGGTTGTCCTGGTTTTACATTTGATTATGCAGGATTTTTAATATTTTGGCTTGATTTGCTTTCTTTCTTTGCAAGTCCACCAGCCCGAGCAAAAGAAAACATAAGTCATTATCCAAAATGATGATGACAGAGTGGTTTCTGATCTGCTACTAATCTGCAACTAAAGTGACTTGGTAAATAGTGAAGAGATTTGGGTTATGGTTAACAGAAGCCGACACTGACACCATTATAACACCACTTACTCCTGCTCCTCAGTTGCCACAGTCATTATTCATGTGGCCACAAGAGGTCACTTGTCAGAAAAATTTAAATGTGTAGTTTTCTCTGTAGGGCTGGGCGATATGGAGGGAAAAAATCTTATCACCCATCTGTACATTTTCTTCTGCTTATCCTATTCAGGGTCGCAGGGGGCTGGAGCCTCGTGATTATTTTTTCATCATATCGGTCAATCTCAATTTGTATCATGATGTAAATCAAACCACCATTTCTGTCGAGCTTAAAGGTTCCTTTTTACTCCTAAGTGAGATGTGAAGATATAAGGTTACTTTTGGCTTAAATATTTATTTTCTGCTAGAAGTTGAACATGAAAAGTGCACAACTGTATTTTAAATAAATAACTCAGGTACATATAATAAACTAAAATCTTAATTCTGACCAGTCAGAAGCTTCCAGTGTAACGGAACACAAAGAAAATGGAAAACTAAATTATTTGATCAGTTCCTCTGAGATTGTGGTCCATATTGATATAAGAGCCTCACACAATTGCTGCAGATTTGTCAGCTGGACATCCAAGCTATGAGTCTATCCTCCCACCACCTCCCAAAAGTGCTCTACTGGATTGAGATCTGGTAACTGTGGAGGCCATTTGAGTACAGTGAACTCATTCTAATGTTCAAGAACCTACACTATGGATGGATCTATGCGTTCATCTAAACGTCACAGCAGAAATTGAGGCTCATCAGATCAGGCAGTGTTTTTCAAACCCACAATTTTCCACTTGTGTTGAGCTCATCTAAATTGCAGCCTCGCTTTCCTGTCCTTAGCTTACAGGAGTGGCCCCTGGTGTGGTCTTCTGCTGCCTGTAGCTCATCTGCTTTAAGGTTCAACAAGTTGTGCATTCAGAGATGCTTGGTTGTAATGAATGGTTATTTAATTTTCTGTTGCCTTAGCTCAAAGCATATATCGATGTATTTGTCATCAATTTTAACAACTGATGACTGGCTTTTACATATAATATAATAAATAAATGTTACTAGTTAATGTATTAGGAAAGTCATGTCTGTTGCTGAAGGTGTCATGACTATGTTCAGGTTTTTTCACCACACTATTGAATTTTCCATCACAGTATCCACTTGCAGTGACTACAATATCATTCGACTTTCTTATGGTTTTGTTTAGACACTCCTAGAGCTTCAATAAGGTTATGGTGACTTGACATAGGTGTTTTTTTCCATCCATCCATCCATTTTCTTCCACTTGTCCGTGGCTGGAGGGCAACAGCCTAAGCAGAGAAGCCCAGACCTCCCTCTCCCCAGCCACCTCCTCCAGCTCATCTGGGGGGACCCAAGGCGTTCCCAGGCCAGCCGAGAGATATGATCTCTCCAGCGCATCCTGGGTCTGCCCTGGGGCCTCCTCCTGGTAGGACATGCCCAGAAAACCTCACCCAAGAGGCGTCCAGGAGGCATCCTAGTCAGATGCCTGAACAACCTCAACTGGCTCCTTTCGATCAACCTATCTCTAAAGGAGAGGCCAGCCACCCTTTGGAGGAAGCTCATATCTGCTGCTTGTATTTGCGATCTCATTCTTTTGGTCTACCCAAAGCTCATGACCATAGGTGAGGGTAGGGACATAGATTGATCGGTAAATAATTTAATTTTAAAAACAGTCTTTCTCTAAGCTTAGCAAAATAAATGTTGTTGCCTAAATCATAAACAGGAGTCTGGTGTGGGAGCAACCCTGAATATGGCACATGATAAATTTAGTTGTAAGTGCAACTCATGGTTACATTGCCTGTCGACATCATTTAGAAAATACTTTAGTTTTTGAAAAGAGTATATTCTAGGAGACTAGATTTGGATGGCAATAACCTTGCATGCAATCAAATCACAGCCTTCAACACCTTTTGACTGATATTTTGCTTTATTGGTGCTTGTAAGTACATTACATCACCTTATTCCAGTAGTGCCCCACCCACTCCAAACCAGTGCACATGAAGAAAGTTTGTTAGGTGAAAGAACCTGCACTGTTCTAACTTTGGCAGAAAAAGTGTTAATTTATGTAGGAGACCATCGCTCACATGATCTCTAAGAGGCTGATTTAGAAATTAGGTTTTCAGGGGCTTTAAACTAATGACCAAAACTGTCATTTTTTTTCCCCTGACAGGCACAGCATCCCTGCGTATGTAGCCCTCTGTAGAGACACGAAGAGAAGCAGGAGAGATATTCAGATAAAATTTATGCAAGTTTTGTGCCTTGGTGATGTTTTATTCAGTTCCATTTGTGCAATTGGCGCTTTATTCTGAAGAATTTATGCCAGGAGTCTTGTTGATTTTTCAGGTTAGCAGCAGAATTTTAAAAAAGAAAGAAAAAAAAAGTGCACCTTGTTTTCAACTATGTATAATCCTTCTCTCTTTTCAGTGGCTCCAGTCAAAACCAATGTAAATGGCGGTTAAAAATGATGAAGGCATCCAGAGTTCAGATATCTAATGCAATATAGCTTTCTCAAGGTAAAATGAGCTGGTTACAGCACGCGCAACAGAAATCATTAAACTGATTATAATGCACATTGGGACTAATCACTGGCATAAAGAGCTGAATTCTGATTAAACATAAATGTATCTTTCCTGAATCTTGGATGGAAGTAACCTACGATGCTTCCGACCTTTACTGATCACCAGCATGCCAGCACTCGCACGCGCACACGCTTACGCACTAACATCATCTCTGATGTCAATTCCTCACCATTTACAGCAGACACGCTTTGCGGTGGCCAGCTTAAACGGTTCAGTTTGTGCTGATCTTTTGACATCAGCACTCATATTGATCTGCAGAGCTCTCTGCCTCTCTGCCTCTCTGCACCGATTTATAAACCAATAGGTTGTGCGTGCGTGTGTGTATATGAGTGTGTAGGCCCGTAGTAAAGGCAGGAGCAGTAAAGTTCTTGATATGTACGATGTTATGGGGCTGTGAAGAGTTTCAGCTGCCACTGACAGCCTGAGATGGAAAGCACTGTGGGTGTAAAGATGGAAGACTTTGTGATATGGCTGATTTATTGGTGGAACAGTTTGAGAAGCAGACTGTCTGCCTCATACAATTCAATGCTGCCTGCACACAAAATTTTGCTTTAGATGCTGATTCTTAAAAACAAAATAGGTAGCTAACTAAAACGCAGACACACTTTAACCAGAACAGTGAATGCCGTCGAAAATAATGGGGTCGTTCACCCCAAAATAAAATTTATATACATTCTCTCTGGCCCATGGCTCTCTTTATATATCAAGGTTGTTTTGGTGTGAGTTGCCCTGTTTTGGATGTATGGACTGTGTGGAGATGTCTGCTTTCCCTTGAACGCAATGTAAGTAAATGGCACTGATCTCATGATGTGCCACGTGCCAAAAAATACATTTAAAAAACTCAGCAGCAGTATCTTTCCAGAAGTCATGACCCAGTTCCTCCAAACAGTCTGACGAAGGAACTTGTTTTCTTTTCGGCTAGCTACATCTGCCAACCAAAAGAAGCATCCAGCCAGCTAACATTACAGCTATGATGAGGCGGAGACCATCAGTGATTATATCGTGTCATGCAAGCTGGTTGATTTTTGGAATAATTACATAATTACTTGAAAGGGAAACTGAGTTTTGTGTATTTTTGAGCAGACCAAAATACTGTTTAGTTCTGGTATAATCAAAAGAAGACAGATTTACAGCTGGTATCTCCTAAATGGGGCAAGTGCAAGGGCCAGAGGACAAAAATAATATGAAAAATTGATTTTCGGAGTGAAATCTCATTGCTTTACAATATACTCAACCTACTCAAGAAACTACACTTTAAATTTTTTTTAATCTTTTTAACCAAGGGATTAAACCTCTTTCAGTGACTAGAAAAGATAAGGAGTAAAATAGCTAGATAAAACAGCAGATATCAAGGTATAATAATAAATTTTAAAAAAAACTGTCCGCAGTTTCATAAATTTAATTATACTCCTTCAGCTTCCTGTCTTTCATGGATCTTCATAAGAGACACGTCATGTCAGATCAAAACATTGCAACCAACAGATAATTAAAGTTTTAATGGGGATGTCAGACAGTACTCTGACACCTCTTAAGTACCACAGATTTTCATCTATTATTCTCAGTTTTCAATATGTCATTTTTGTGGTATTCTGTGATACTCGTAAAATATATATATATATATATATATATATATATATATATATATATATATATATATATATATATATATATATATATATATATAGGCCACCTGCACATGCATAAACAGATGTGTATTTATAGATATTCATGAGGCTCAAAGTCACACCAATACCAGGCCAGCAGTATGGCTGGGAGAAAACTGCAGGCACCAGACCAGAATGGGCTGGCTGAAGCTCACTTTAAAAAGTCACATGCCTAAGAAGACTTCCATCCAACTCTTCTCATTAAGGCTGGCTTTTTCAAGAGCGGGCAGCTTTAATGGGCACAAAAACCTGCTGGTATTAAAAATGTCGACATTCAAAATCACCAATTAGCCCTTTTAAAGGTCTTCCTCTTTGCAAATTAAGAATGTGGTGTGTACAAATAGCCAACATTAGGTTGTAACTTCTGAGACACCACTTGAGTCCTCATGATTTTATTTGCTGGCTTGTTTTGCTTAAGTGACATTGGTTAGAGCACCAGTCTAAACGTTAGTAAATATTATTTAATTAGCATGAAAGCTCAGAAAAAGAACAAAAAAGTGAAAATATTTAATTTCTTCCAAAGCAGGATTGCTTAATAACCTGATATGGTTCCAGCTTCTTTCCTCTTGTCACAGTCCTGGGTCTCTGACTCAGTGTTTTAGTTTTAGTTTAGTGGAGTTTGGAAATTTAGTTGTGTTCATTTGTGATCACAAATTTGTCTTGTTATCATGTTTGTGTATTTCCCTTGTGCATTAGTACCCTAGTTATGAGGTATTGTTTCATGTGTTTCCCCCTCTAGTTTCCTACTGGCCTTAATGTTTGGTTCTTCCTGTGTCAAGTCTGCATTCTTGCCTCCACGTTCAGTCGTTTCCCGTTTTACTTTGTCAGCCTTTGCCTCTTGTGTTTAGATTTACTTCCTTGTCTCGTCTGCTGTGATTACACTCAGCTGTTCCCTCGTTATCCCTCTGTGTGTTTACCGTCTCACTCTGCCCCTCGTCTCTCGTCAGAGTCTTGTTGTCTTTGTGGCCGTGTTACGTTCCTGTGCTCTCCATGTTCCTCGTGTTCCCTGGTTAGTTTTTCCTCAGTTTAGGTTTCCTTAGTTTTGTTACCCTCCGCGTTTTGTTTGTTCATGTTTTCAGCCATAATGAAGGCTCGCCTTTTGTTAATCCCTGTCTGCCTGTTTTTGAGTCCTGCGTTTGGGTCTGCACCCTTCACACACACCACACGGCCTGCTTATATATATATATATATATATATATATATATATATGTATATATATATATATATATATAAATAATCAGAGAAGAAAATTTAATTAAAGCTCATGCTCATGGAAAGACGCAAACAAGAAAGTTCAGTGGTAGTGTCTTCCCTATACTGTGGCTGCTTGCCAGCAAAACACCACACCTACTCCATGAACTTTCAGCTGTTTACTTATTTAACATTTTTTATTCATTTAGTTTTTATTCGGTTTTTAAAATGTAATGCAAACAGAAATCCCGCTGCTCACATTGCTAGGCAACATGTACCTTTGGACATGATGTTTCACACGCACTGGCTCAGATTTAATGCCCTTCCAAATTTGGAAACCTGAAGACACTCATTTTTACCATATTAAAACAACACAGATTAAAACAATACAGAATCGCACCCAGTCCTGTTGGTATTGAAATTCTCCATCCAGGCCGAGATGTTGTAGCAGTCTTTCTGACACACACACACAGACAGACGTTATCTCCCCCTCTCCTCCCCTGCCTCTGTCACGCAGACATCCAGAAATGTTAACTTTCTGTCACACTACCACTTTCCCTGCCATACTTTACTGGCAACTTTCTCCAAATGTCTTTATTTTCTGTGGGGTTTTGGTTTCATTTACATTCTGCTTTCCCCTGCAGCGGTCCCTTAGACCCACAGGCTCGAGCTTCACAGTAGCTAGCGAAAGAAAAGTCCTCTTTCCTCATCCTGACATTCTCTCAGTAAGCCCTGATTTTGCTGTGTTTAACTGCAGGTTAATATTAGCACTTTCATTCAGGTCTTCAAACAGACTCCTGCATCAAAGATGTCCGGTTATATTGTCTGAGAGTCAAAAGGGAATTAAAAACCTGTCAGAATAAAAACCTGTCAGCCGGTCAGAATCAAGAATTCTCAGTGGCTGTGGCATATCCATCAACAGACTTCACTTTTACATTAGGAGTTGATTTTTGTTACAGTTAGTTTCTCATGTGGATAAATAATTACACGTACAGGGAATCATGGTAGTCATCAAACTGATCTGGAATATCAATGCTTAAGGGTCCTTATTGCCTCAGGTAACCATGTTTTATGTCAATCAACAGTGTCCTTCACTCTCATTGGTAGTCATTTTAATTTCTCACCTCAAAGCTGAGAAAAGTTTAACTTGGGACCCGCCCACTCTGTGTTGACAGCAGTTCATTCACCTGTCGTACTGTAAGTTGAAGTTGCTGATTGTCATTAACTTTCTGTGATCTTTAGTTGCCAGAATGCTGCTAGTCACAGGAGGTGCAAATATGCCTTACTTTCGGCTTGAAGACCGGAGTTCAGGTCGCGTTTTGGAAAACATTTAAATTTTGTATTTACTCAGCTTGATTAGACCAGGACTAGTTTGGCTTAAGAAAAGATATTTTGGATTAAAACCCATAACTGTACAGTCGTGATTACATATATTTTTGTTAAGTTAAAAGGGTGTTGAGTTCATTTGTAAAGCAAACATTTTCTATGCCCTTGTTCACATGGCCACTAGAAGAAAGTGCACTTTAAAACATAACTATAGCTTGTACTAACAGCTTGTACAAACCACCTGGAGGAGGATCGTTCATAAAATTCCAGTTCAGCAGAAATGTAGAACAAAGACAAAGAAGCCTTTCAGGGGAAACATTAAATCTGCTGGGCAGAACAGCAAAGCATCATATAAGGTTTAGGAGTTTGCTACAGCACCAATCAACTGTACAAAGTTGATGTGCAAAAAGGGTCTACATGGAACCGTGATCAATCGTCACCCTTATTTAACAAGTTAATGACATAAACTTTAATTAACGTTTGGCTAATTCTCTGCTGCAGCGGTTGCACTTCTTTTCTGTTTGCCAGAACTCTTGCAAGCAGCTCTATGCCTCTTTTTCCAGTCAAGGTTCCAGCAAGAGCATCTCTGTCTGTCTTCATTTCCCCTTTTAACTGCTATGCTTGAGTAGGTCGTGGACTCAATAGACCTCAGTTACTACGTCTCCCACAAATCCAGACAGAATAACTGAGCTCACAGACTCGACTGCTCATTTAATTTAAAATTTTAATGGCTACTGCCCCATTTAAGCTGTATTTTTCTATTACTGCTATTAAGCTCCATTTTTTTACATATATTTTGCTCCTGATATGCAGTGTATTGCACATTTAGGACTGGCTGCTCCTGTATCTGCATGTATGTGCAGCTCCAGCAGTAGTAAAATAAGCTTTTATCATAAATCAGCTGCTTTATACTGCTTCATGCTTTAGCTGTGAGTTGAAATTACAGCCGACTCCAATTTTCAAATTAATGGCCATAAAATAATGGGTTTTAAGAGTGTAAAAGGTACTTCATTTCAATATTGTAATGTCAGTGTGTTCAGTTAATCACAGTTGCATGATGGGCCCCGTGACTGGTAATATGTCACGTTCTTCTGTCCCCTGGAAGTATTTTTAATTCTATGTGCCTTAAATCTGAGCGAACACACTCAATAATGTAATACATCACACATGGTGTAGTACCCTACAGTTCTGCTTGCCTAAGCTCGATCACACATCATACACTTTGAAATCTTTGGCTCCTGTGTCAGAAAAGAAGTTGGGTGGAGAAAAGGAACGCAGGAAGTGGGGCTGGTGGAAATGTCTTCACCTGAAGCTTTAGATTATGCAAAAATACAGAATATAACTTATAAATATTCTTTGATCTCTAAACTAAAGCGCCGCATTGTTTTGATCAGTCTTTCTTGCAGTCACACACCATCTTTATCAATAAGGCCAGACACATTTTTATTTTAAGCTTAGATCATCAGAATACGTCAGGTAGGCATGTTTACAGAGAAGGAAGAAGGAGAAAGCGACAGTCAATCCTATAGTACAGTGTCATATATTTTCCAGTTTAAAAAGGCACCGATACAGTGAATGTTTAAATATAAAAAGCTAAGTATACTTTTCTGCCAGTAAATAACCTTTAAAAGCTACCTTCCTTTTAATGTGGTAGAACATTTAATGAGAAATATTTAGGGTTTTTTCCACACTTTCATTTCTTTGAAGTACCTCAGCATGCGGCCTGTTGCAGCATGTAGCACTATTGGCCAACCCACTTGGGCACTCTGGGTAATAGCCTTTGCATCAGTGCTCTGAGCACCGTGCATTCAAATGAAATATCAACTTGTCTCACCGCCAAGGAAGATGACAGCTGACTCTGCTGGGCCTGCCAGAGCCCACTCTGTCCTGGGGGAGGGGGGGGCAATGTCACTTTTATGGGAATTCGGAAAGGTTGCCACTGGAGTCTGGCCTTGGGTGAGGTAATTGGGGAAAATATATATTTTAGGATACTGTATAATAACTTTTGCTGTTTTGTGCATTCAAAGCCCATTTCGGTTGACATTTAGTGTGCACAATTTGAGAGTAACTTCAGCAAACTACCTCTAGTCAGGAAATTGTTGAGCCCCAGGGATACTGGAGCACAGAACCTGTGTCTTAATTGATATTTATGGTCTTCAATTGCATTTTCATCAGGAGCAAATTGTGTTGAAGCGTTAGTTGCTGCACAAAACAAAAGAAATTGCAGTCTGCTCCAGTCCTCTTAAAGCTACAAGTACGCATTTCCTACATACTTAACTAAGACCACAATTCCAATGAGTGAACACAGTAAACAGGAGTAAAATAGCAGGAATAAAACTGAAAATCAGCCTCAAAGTCAAGGTTTAGCTGCCGCAAGAAATGTTTTAATAAGTGCAAACCTAATAAAGGCAGTGTTAAATTTGATATCTTTTAAATTTAGCCATTTAGTTTTGACGTTGTGCCGTCTGATTTTTTTTTTTTCCGAGTCAACAAAAACTAAATTTTAGTCTACTCATAGCTGCTGCAACTTTTATCATTTGTTTGTCACGCTCGTTTTAAGGATAATGAAGAGGATCTGTTTATTGTGTACCTAGGAAATGTACTCTAGATTCTCCTTACAGAATTGGCAAACCATTCAGAAACTGGGGTAATTCATGTGTTCACTAAAACAAATATTTTGGGGTAGCAGAATAAGTAGTAACATAGACGTTTGACAAATCATCTGCTAAATATTTGATTTAATTCCAGAGGTGCCCACAGGTCCTTTAAGAATATTTTGCAATAAAACCGTTCATCTGTTTATCTTTGAATTTAGTTTTTAGTTGTTGACAAGAAGTGCAATGCATTATTGTGTGATTCTCATTTTCAAGGTTACTTTTGACTTTTGTTTTAGACTTGTGGGTATTCATTAATGAATAATTTTCTCTTAGTATTTGTTTACAAAATTAACATCAAGTAAAAGCTAAAGGCTGAAGTATACTTTGAGAGTCTGTTGCAGACGTTATATGAAGAAAGCTGAACGGTCTCTTTTCTGGCTTTCAGGGGAATTTGCACAGATTCTGATGTTTCCTGAAGCGATGTCACTTGTTGCCCGGAGACATCACCTCAAACAGACTCCTTCTATTGCTCTTCATACTTAATGCTAAATAGGTGGTGGGGACAAACATGAGCCTAATGTCAGTGTTGCTGCACCGTGCCGGTTTTGTTCAAATCTCCAAGATGTTAAAGCTACTGCAAGATATGAAATCTCTAAAACCCTCTGGCTCTGATTGGTCACGCTCTACTGAGAAGAAGGAGCCTTGCTACTAGAAAGTTGTAGCTTACCACAAATCTCAGATAAAATCTGATCTGCAAGGGAACAGATTTAATGCCAACCTGTGGCAGCTGTATTTTTACGTAGATAAAGGTTGCAACTTCATGATTTTCTACATATGATTTTTGTGCTTTGTCACTGGCGTGAAGACGTGTACATTTTATATTCTTATATAATTTCTTTGTAATAATTATCATAGATATTTTTATATATGCCTCAGTGTACATCTTATGCACGAAACTAATGGCGGCCTAGTTGATGCCGGCACGTAACCCCCCTTTTAATTACTGATTAATCAAACTGTGCTGAGAGTAAACATCTCTCTTCCTAAAGCCTCTCATGGGAACCTTGCGCACATGTCCACTGGGTTTTTATTACTATTCTGTCTATGCAGAAATCCATGCTGAACTATTGTGTGCTAATTAAAGACGCTATCGTGCAGAGGCATCAACAGTATGAGCCCAGTGGCACAGTGTTGCGGCTGCATAGCTTCTCTTTTTTGTTTGTTGGTTTTTTTACTTGGGGGGGGTGGGGGGCTTTTTTTTTTGTTTTATTTTAGGGTTTTTTAGGGGCACATGTATGTGAAATCCCAAATGAAGTTTTAGTGATATGGCATTGTGAGGTTGCCCTGGGGGTTTACGAGAGGCAATGCTCCAATGGGATTATTATTTAGGGAAAACTGATGGCTCCATGCAGTACAATGGGTGCTTGGAGACTTCGCAAAAGGAGGTGAAGTGGCACTGAATCTTTTGCTCAGAGGGCTCTGGGGATTTATGTATAAAATATATTTTTTAGTTGAGTTTATCTGCACTCACTCTCATGTACTCTCAGGCCTCATTTACCTCTATCCCCCCCCCCATTTTATGACATAATTAAACAAAGTTTAATCCTTCACTGAGTTTGTGTGCCTGTTTGGGTCATAGTGGGATATATATATATATATATATATATATATATATAAAGCTGCTTTGAATCATTTTTTTAACAGTCACAAATCTATATATATATATATATATATATATATATAAAGCTGCTTTGAATCATTTTTTTAACAGTCACAAATCTCATTATACACAGGAGAAGGTTGGACAAGATACTGAAACCAGATAAATTAATTCAAAGAAAATTTGTACCTCATATCTCTCAAGATGCAGATTAATGATTTCTTGACATTTTGTATTATTCAAATAACACACATACTCAAAGGGGGTATGTGCACCCCCAATGGCCACAAGGCAGTTGTCATTAGAACACAGCCATTAGTACTGTGAAATGGTGTGCTGTGTTATATATATACTAATTCATGTTTACAGGAGCTATTGACCAGGTTACCTAATTCAGTTTCCACTCATGTTTCAGTAAATGTAATGGAATATATATTGGGCTACGTACCACAGACCTTTAAAGTGGCAGTAATGAAACTATCACTTGACCCAGCTGTCTTGAAAGAGTAGTTGTAAAACAGCTAACTGATCATCTGCAGAGGAATGGTTTATTTGAAGAGTTGCAGTCATCACACTGAAGAAACAGCTTTAGAAAAGGTTACAAATAATCTTCTGATGGCCTTTGACAATGGACTCATCTTTATGCTTGCCCTGCTCGACCTCAGTGCAGCATTTGTTACTATTGACCATAATACTTTATTACAGAGGTTAGAGCATGCCATAGCTATTA
This sequence comes from Pterophyllum scalare, assembly GCA_024447675.2. Lineage (NCBI taxonomy): Eukaryota > Metazoa > Chordata > Actinopteri > Cichliformes > Cichlidae > Pterophyllum > Pterophyllum scalare. The sequence goes on from JAMQGT020011853.1 coordinate 112,436, forward strand.
CTGTGCTGCAGTGGTTTGAATCATATCTGTCTAAAGGACTCAGATTTGTTCATGTAAATGGGGAGTCTTCTTCACACACTAAGGTTAATTATGGAGTTCCACAGGATTCCATGCTAGGACAAGTTCTATTTACATTATACATGCTTCTCTTAGGCAGTATTATAAGAAGGTATTGCATACATTTTCACTGCTATTCAGATGTTACCCAGCTTCATCTATTCATGACGCCAGATGAAACAAACCAATTAGTTAAACTGCAGGAATGTCTTAACCCTTGGATGCATAAGTGGGGTCAAAAATGACCCCGAGGGTTGTTATTCTTTAAAATCTCTGAAATTAAAAGTTTTTACACTTCCATATTCCAGGTATTCCTCATAAAACATGTTTGTGAATCTAGGGGGAAACACTGTCTGTTAGTTGTGCAGTGGATTCAGACACACAGGTCACAACATCACCACAGACAACTTCTTCAACAGTGTGCATCTTGCATAGCATCTCCTGGAGAAGGGTCTGACCGTTGTGGGAACGTTGCGACGGAACAAGCCAGACATCCCTCCAGAAATGAAGGCTTCCAAGCTGAGGGAGGTTCACAGCACTGAATTTGGGTTCATGATCAGCTATGTCAGAAAAAAGTGAAAGGCTGTTCTGCTTCTCAGCACACTGCACCACGGCAAGATGGTGGATGAAAACAGCCAAAAGAAATAACCAGAAGCAATCCTGTTCTACAACCAGACTAAAGAAGGTGTAGATACCACTGACCAGATGGTTGGCAACTACACCTACAAGCACCAGACACAGAGGTGGCCCATGGTGCTGTGGTACAACATGATTGATATAGCCACTCTAAATGTCTACTCGTTTTTCAGGGCTCAGCACCCTGAATTTTCCTCACATGAAAAGTTGACCGGTTGATCTACGTTCGTACCCTCACCTATGGTCACGAGCTTTGGGTAGTGACTGAGAATAAGATCGAGAATAATACAAGTGGCAGAAATGAGTTTCCTTCAAAGGGTGGCTGGCCTCTCCCTTACAGATAAGGTGAGGAGTGCAGCTATCCAGGAGGGTCTCAGAGTAGAGCCGCTGCTCCTCCACATCAAGAGGAGCCAGTTGAGGTGGCTCGGACATCTGACGAGGATGCCTCCTGGCCGCCTCTTGAGGAGGTGTTCCTGGCATGTCCCACCGGGAGGAGGCCCCGAGGTAGGCCCACAACATGCTGAGGAGATAATATCTCTCGGCTGGCCTGGGAACGCCTTGGGGTCCCTCCGGATGAGCGGGTGGAGGTGGCTAGGGAGAGGGAGGCCTGGGCTTCTCTGCTTAGGCTCCTGCCCCTGCAACACGGCCCCGGAAAAGTGGAAGAGGATGGATGGATGGATGGATGAAAAGTTGACTGGAAGGTACCCCGAACCTATCAACCTGCATCACTGAAGCAATGGGAAGGTGTGGAGTGACAAAAGCTGTGAACGAGCAACAAGAGAGAGCCAACAGAAGAGAAAGAGGTGCCAGAAGTGTCCAAGAAACAAAGATCACAAAGCCACCAATTGGTGTTGGAAATGCAGTACCCCAGCATGCAATGGTCACAGCCAAAGGCAAATAGTTTGTGACAATTGCACACAGTGAATAGAGAAAAGACATTTGTGTGGGCACATGTAAGTGGACAGTGTTCTGGTCTTATGTGTGTCCATTCTCTTTTTGTCCTCCAGACAGATGGACATACTAACAATAATTTTTGAAGATTTTTGATGTTATTTCTTGTGAAAAAATGTTATAAAAAGTTATAAATAAGCATGTTAAATGTAAAATCAGTCTTTTGTTGACCCAAATATAATAAATATAATCGCCTTTAACAAAAATTAAAGACATTTTTTAAATTCATAGCAAAAACTCATTGATTTGAATTGGGGTCAATTTTGACCCCACTCGTGGAAGAGTGAAGGTATCAGTAGTTTATGCATCCAAGGGTTAAAAGACATAAAGACCTCCAATTTCCTGCTTTTAAATTCAAAAACTAAGGTACAAAACTAAGGTTATTGTACTCAGGCCAAAAAATCTTGTATATTGGTTAGACACCATGTTTCTTACTCTGGATGGCATTACCTTGGCCTCCAGTAACACTGTGTGGAATCTTGGAGTATTTTTGACCAGGATATGTCCTTCAGTGCACATATTAAACAAATATAAGGGACTGCTTTCTTGTATTTGAACAATATTTCTAAAATTAGAAATATCCTGTCTCAGAGTGATGCTGAAAAACTAGTTCATGCATTTATTACTTCTAGGCTGCACTATTGTAATTCATTACCATCAGGTTGTCCTAAAAGCTCCCTGAAAAATCTTGGTTTGAAACGCTGCAGCGAGAGTACTAGAAGGAGAGAGCATATTTCTCCCATATTGGCTTCTCTTCATTGGCTCCCTGTTAAATCCAGAATGGCTGTCCCTCCCCGAGAAGTTTTTCCTTCCCACTGTCGCCAAGTGCTTGCTGATAGGAAGTCGTGTGATTGCTGGGGTTTTCTCTTTATTACTGTACGGTCTTTACCTTACAATATAAAGCACTTGAGGCAACCGTTGTTGTGATTTGGCTTAAGTTTTACATCAAACTATAAATTTGGCATGCTGCTCTATTCCTATTGTCCTATTTTAATTTCTCCAAGGAAGACATGGCAAGAACTGCTAAACACTGTACAAATGTAAAATAGCATTGATACAGAATTGTACAAGAGTAAATCAAATCACTGGTTAAATGTAATTTTCACAAAGGTTAAAAGTTACCTGCCAGTGCTGAAGTATACCACAGTTACATTTTGCAGTTTGTGGTGGCAGCTCATGTATGACATTGGATGTTTGTTGCCCATTTTAGCATGAAATTGTCACTGTGCTGTATGACAACCCCTAAGTTGTGGAATAATGATGCATACTATTTTATGCATGCCATTTTCCACACAGTGGAGGGATTTTATACTGTTTTTAGCTTTCAACAACAGGTTAGTACAGAGATAGAAACAAGGGTTTTACTGTACAAAAATGATATATTCTGAAACTAGCGATGAGCCATTATATGATTAATTTAACATTTTTAATTCCATTAATGTAGCACTAAATCATTAAGGACAATTTACATAGTAAGATCAAGACCTTGCAGTATTGTAGAAGGAAACCCAATGATCCTTCCATGAGTAAGCAATTGATAACTCTGGAGTAAAAACTCCCATTTAACAAGACGAAACCTGTAACAGCACCAAACTCAGAGGGGACTTTTTTTTTTTTCTTTTTTTTTTTGCCTTAACCTGCTGGGGTGAGAGGGGAAAAAAAAGGCTGATCATTAAGAGACAGCAGATACTGAGCAGTCTGTTGGGGCCAGTAACCTCAGATGAGACATGTGCAGCTCTGGAACCAGAGATACCTGCAGAAAGGTACAAGAAGAAAAGGGAAAGAGAGGAAAGGGCAAAAACTACAGGAGAGAGAATATCACTAAGTTAATTACATGTACAGTAAAATTGAAGCATAAAACTTGGAGAGTAAAAGCAAAGAGAGTAGAGGAGAAATGCTTACAACATTATGGGAGGTCTCCCTTGCAGCTTGAGCCTATAATAATATTACTAAAGGATGGTACAGGGATTACAAAAGTCCAGCTTAGACGTACCAAGTAGTACTTTTTCAGCATTACTGTGATACAGGATGTGCTTGATTTTGACAGCAGTGCATAGCTGAAAGCTGGTAGTTCTAGAGCACTTCAGAGTTAAGGACATGCAGTCAGTTCCCTTAGTATTTAGACAAGAAGACCTTTTTCCCCCATTTTGCCTCCACACAGGATTTTAAACAGTTCAATCAAGCTGGGACTGAAATACAGACTTTCCGCTTTAATTAAGGACTTTAACAAAGGTAATGCATGAACTTTTTAGGAATTGCGGACACACTGCATTTTTGCATCATTTATATATTTTTCTTATTATCATTATTGCATCTGTTTACTTTTAATAATGTCTGTCCATCTGTGTGCCCACAATGTTCTGGAAAGCAATAACCTCAAAATGCAAGTTACACGGCTGCACTTTCTACCTACTGTCCTAATGTGATACATTTGTTTTGGTATTCACATCATTTGCCTCCAGTCATTTTATAAACCTTGTCCAAAGTCAAACAGTAACTTCTTATTCATGTGGCAGAAACGGGGAGTGGGAAGAGAGGGTTTTACTCTATTTTTGATTTTTGAAGACTGATTTTTAAGTTTCGACCTTGAAAGTAGGACATTTTTGAAAGGTTAGTGCATTTCATCCAGCATCTGGTAAAAACTGCTTTGCTAATTAACATATTGAGCCAGTCACGGTCCTTGCAGTGGCAGTAGTATGTACAGTGTGGGCCATACATTTTCGAACACTGACATGTTGTTTTAGTTGTTTACCATAAAGTTAATTACATTAATTTGGGTCAAAACTGCAGAGAATACAAATATTGCTTTAACGTCTGATAATTTGCAGCCATTTTTATACCATGTCCTCAATTTTCTAGCCTTAAATAAAACTGGATACATAATAAACATACAAAAGTATCCTATAATCACCACTGTTGCAATATGCAGGTTTCCAAACCTTTCTTTTCAGGCTTGCTCATGCACCCCCCCCCCCTCTCCGATTGTACCCAAACTGTTGATCTTAATGTTCTTGCAACTCTGGTGGATTTGTTTTGTCTTTGCTGCCTAAGGATGACCTTTTTTGCTTGCAATTTAAAATGAAGTTTGACTGCAATTTGTGGTTTCATAGCCACAGCCTTCAAATCAAATACCATACTTGGAACATCTGTCTCCAGACCTTTTACCTGCTTACTTGATGAAAAAGTAAAAAGAGTAGCTCACACCTGTTCATAAAGCAGCTTTTGAGTTAATTGCCCACTTAAATTTAGGATCCTGAACACAAGAAGCTGTTCCTCAATCATTAATGCACATGTTTTACTCCTTAAATTAAAAGTCTTCACTTTCAGCCTATATTTATCAAATAATTATAAAGGTGAATATGTTTGGGTAAACAGCTAAAAAAGCTAAACATTTTTTAGTATTCAAAAATATAACTAAATTTGTGTGTACAGGACATGTAATGGTTAAATTTTAAATGCTGTGGGTGGCCACTGCCCCGTCACAATTTAAAAAAAAAAAAATTCATAAGAGCACATACAGGTGAAGCTGTTTTTCTGTATGTTTAGTAATGAACAATAGAGCTTGTTCTTGTCAAGTGTGTTCAGTAACTTCACTTTGATGAAAAAAACCTGCTTTCAAAAGTCTCTAAAATCACATGTTCTTATCAAGAATGTAAAAAGACATGTCAACAATAAGTAATGTCTTAAAAGATTCTTTAAATCTGTAAGATAAAGTTCAGAAAGTAACAGAAAGAAACCTGAGGTTTTCCCCACTGTTAATTGTCAGATGTGAAGCTGCAGCTCTGAACATGACAGCAGACAACTTAGGAGATTAAATACTCCTTGAGCATAACTGAGAGGGAGACTAGTACAGATACCTGGGCCAAGAATGTGTCACTTCACATATAGTGTCATCAGAATGTGTTAGGACAATGACACATATTTAAACATGTTGGCTTTGTACTGCAGCAGAATCCGAAATCAACCAAGTCTGTAATGTTAAAGGGTTGGCTGTCAGCATCAATTTAAAGGTGTGTTAAGGTAATTTGAGTAGTGTGGACTTGCCTTGGTTGTCTTGCTGTATATCCTAAAAATTTAGGACAATGTTTAAAAAAAAGCACCAGAATCTAAGGAGCAGCTTAAAAACTTGGACAGTTACTGCATTTACTTGGCAGCTGAGGCTTCCATTGAAGTTTCTTTAGTTGGAGAGTGTCAGCAGCACATTGCAGTTGCACTAAAGTCACGCTGATAGGCTGCACACACGCTCCTATGTTACAAGACCTTGTCATCAGCATAGATTAGGTACTACATGTACATGTACTGTGACAGTGTGTGTGACAGGATAAAATTGTGAATTCAGGATTGCTTGAATTTGGTACAAAGTTTGAGTTCTGAAATACTATAATCTAACCATATTGTAAATAATACACAGAGCTGTTTGGCATGGCAAATGCCATGTGGGCTAGGTCGTGGCAGGACTTGTGGGTCATGTCATGCAAATTTGATTCTTTACATGACATGATATAAAGATTATTCTTAAAGACACTGAGTCCCAGTCTTGAAGAAACCAGAAAGCCACTATTAGGCTGCAGCATGATAATTAATTCGCATCACTGCAGAAGTGATTTAATAAAAAAAAAAAAAGAAGGTAGTAGTAAGAAACATTATGTTTATCAAATTTGAATTTTGAACTCCTGTTCCAATTTTGACAGTGATAAGAAAAGAACACAGTGCTCCCCTGGTGCTGATACATAATCCTTCCTTGAACACTTGCAGGAGCAGATAACTTTTAAAGTTGAGATATTTTGATACAATAGATTTCATATTTAGATCTTTTTCAATGCATGTATAAAGCTTTTGTTGCAGTAACCCAAAGAACAAGTTGCTGAATTATTCTTTTCCTGGTAAATCAGTAATACTATTTTTGATTCCTTTTTGTTTGACAGCATTTTTTTTATGTCCATGTCATATTTGAAAATAAATCTTAAATATAAGCTGATCATCATTCAAATCCTTATATTTTTCTCTTTCTCTCTTTATCATATTCTCTTATAGGGCCATTGCTGTGTGATGGACGACTGACACACCTCCTCTTTCCTTTGCTCCTCCTCTTACGGGCTCCCCTGTTATTCAGTTTTGGTGAGAGAACCTGCCCCAATAGCTGTCGATGTGAGGGAAAAACTGTCCATTGTGATTCATCTGGATTTTTAGATGTTCCAGAAAACATCTCAGTAGGCTGCCAGGGCCTTTCACTGCGCTACAATGAATTGCATACACTGTTGCCATATCAGTTTGCTCACCTCAGCCAGCTTCTCTGGATCTACTTAGACCACAATCAGATTTCTGTTGTTGACAGTCGAGCATTCCAGGGGGTCCGCAGGCTTAAAGAGCTGATACTGAGCTCCAACAGGATTACGTCCCTGCACAATTCAACATTTCATGGAATTCCCAATCTTCGAAGTCTGGACTTGTCCTACAACAAATTAGAAATCCTACAGCCAGGTCAATTCCATGGCTTACGAAAACTACAAAACCTTCACCTACGCTCCAATGGGCTCTCCAACATCCCAATTCGAGCATTTCTGGAGTGTCGAAGTTTGGAGTTTCTGGATTTGGGTTACAATCGAATCAAGGCTCTTACCCGCACAACCTTTTTGGGGCTACAGAAGTTAATGGAGTTACATCTGGAGCATAACCAGTTCTCACGGATCAACTTTTTTTTATTTCCACGCTTAGCTAATCTAAGATCACTTTATCTGCAGTGGAATCGAATTAGGGTGGTCAACCAGGGTCTACCGTGGACATGGTATACACTGCAGAAACTTGATCTGTCTGGAAATGAAATTCAGACCCTAGACCCAGCTGTGTTTCACTGCTTGCCCAACCTTCAAGTTCTAAACCTGGAATCCAACAAACTGTCCAATGTGTCTCAGGAGGCAGTGTCAGCATGGATCTCACTGACATCAATAAGTCTTGCTGGCAACATTTGGGATTGTGGAACTGGGATATGTCCACTTGTTGCTTGGCTGAGGAATTTTCGGGGCAGTAAAGACACCACAATGATATGCAGCAGCCCAAAGTATCTTCAGGGAGAAAAAGTCATGGAAGCCACAAGGAACCATGGTATTTGTGAGGAAACTGATTACATTCTGACCGAAACACCTTCACCAACGTCAGAGCTAATTTCTGAAGCCACTGCCGAACCAACCTTTGCCCCCACTAGTGGGGGTCCCCCCATGCCACCAACCAATACCTTTGGTCCTCTTCCACCATTTAGACCTCGACCCATTCCTCATCCTACCTTTCCCGGGCATATGAGCAAAGACCCCAGAGACTCAGGGGTTCGCCCTCGACCCACTCACATACCACCCCCAGAGATTGAGCACATGACTCTGCACAAAGTGGTTGTGGGCAGCGTAGCACTCTTCTTCACCATGTCGCTAATCTTGACAATTTTCTATGTTTTGTGGCGGCGGTACCCAGGTGCAACCAGGCTGCTGCAGCAGCGATCCATGGTGGGACGGAAGCGTCGCAAAAAGAGTCCAGAGCCAGAACAAAACCTCAGCTCCCAGCTCCAAGAGTATTACATGAGCTACAATCCTGCTGCAACACCAGAAGCGTTGGAAGTGCTAGGCAATGGCACTGGTTCCTGCACTTGCACAATTTCTGGCTCCAGGGAGTGTGAGGTATGATCGATCGCATCAGCCTAAAAATAAAAACTCAAAATCAAAATACAAGACCAACAGAGAGGTAAATCCTTTATGAAGTATGTCCTGTAAAAAAACACTAATCACAATTAAGCACCCTTAACTCTTCATTCAAAGCACGCTTGACTTCAAATGTTAGATGTCTCCAATTATTCCAGTTTTTATTTTGAAATTGACTCTAAAGTGGAAAATACAAAACAACAAATCTGATCCAGGAGACGAAATCTACATGATAGTTTCAGAGGACTGCATTAACACAATAATGCATACATAATTTTCTTTTTTTGTGTGTGTGTGTTCTCTGAATTTTATTGGTTGTGGCTTTAATTAACATTCTTTCGCTTGGTTTTTTTTTTATCTCTGTATCACTTGTTATCTAGATGATCTTTTCAAAGCTACCCTTTTGAAAATGTTCTTCATGGTATATAGACTTGAAAGCACAGAGAATAATTGGAAACTGTCTAACTAATTTGTAGACACTACTCCACATTAGCATTGCATGGCTTAGATGTTTTTAAAGCTTTTTTTGGGGGGGGGCGGTTGTTTGCGTGTTTGGAGGAGGAGTGAACATGAGGTGCGTGTGTGTGTGTATGTGGACTAATGCATAAATGTGTGCCCATAGAACTTATTTTTCTAATTATGCCAAACTTACTCCATCAACATCTATTAACAAACAGCAAAGGTGCTGTTGATAGGTAGAAATTTGACAGTTTTGGTGTCACATTGCAAAGTGAATATAGTTACTTCTATATTAAAGAAAAATTTAGAATATTTTCTCATCATCAGTTAAGCATCTATTATAGATGTCTAAGGTTGATGATCTGCACTGAGTGTGTCTGGCACACTGCATGCCTCCTCACTAGAGGAGATTTATGTTAATCTGCATAGAGGGGAGGCACTACGGTAATCCCAAAGCTTATGATATGGCTTAGATGTGGATGCCTCTGCTTTGGTAAGGAGTGAAACTGTTGTAATTACAATTACCAATGTGAAAACGTCTTTAATTTCTGGCCAAAATTCTACCTCTCAAAATGATGACTTCACACCTTTGAGTTTTTCACCCATAGGTTTGAGATAGTTTAAATCAATTAAAATACTTAAAACATTTTTGGTTAAATATTTTCTTTAAAAAATGTTGTTTTATTAAACTAAAATGAAGGGGGGGGGATGAGGCATTGGAGGTTATGATACATCAAATTTTAAGTTTTCTTCTAGTTATCCTAAATCATATTCAAGCTTTGCAGCTTGTAATGCAAAAGAGACTCACCACACATTTTTATTTTAAAATCTAAAATCTTAGCTATTTTATCATTTTAAAAGTTATAGTACATAAAGTATATAAAGTTACAGTATATTAAGCAAATGCCAGTAAGAAAGAAAGAGCCTGTTTTTCCTTCCCTGTTGTTGAAGTCAGCACTACTGCAGTGGGGGAGGTCGAATAAATTAAAGCAAGTCAACCAAATCACCTAATCAAATCAGTCTGTTCCATATACTCTAAATCGTAACTCACTTGATATTGACAATGGAGCAGTTCCAGCTTTCAACATTTTACATCAACTGTAAAATTGTTTTCAACCTCCTACTTGCAGTTATAGGAGTATTTTATTGCAATCTTCCTCATGGCATGTGCTTAGAAGGACAGGTCAACAGTTACAATGAGACTGGTTTGCTTTCATGATACACCCTAACATACTACACTGTTGTAGAGCCAATGTGATTTCACAGCATTATGATTAAATGGATAATGTATAGTCAGTCCTAACAGCAACGATAAAGAGGGCTTTCAAGGCTAATATGCAGTGTCTCTTAAACTGACTTGTATGCATTTGTAGACAGACTGAGCAAATTGTGCATGTTTTTTTTTATTTTTATGAGCAGCTAATCAAGCAGTCTGACTGTGACTTCAAGGATGAATGAAGGAGCACTTCAAAAGGTGCAGTCCGGTGGTTAAGGGGTGAAACTAATGTCAAATCCAAAGCCAATTAGGATGCTATTCATCCAAAGGGTTATGACTTCTTTCAGAAATTCTGCACTCCCCCTTTGGTGCTTATTCAGTTTCAGTTACAAGATGTCTTAGTGACAGAGGGGATGTATTTTGATTTCTTTTTGCAAAAGCTTGTAATATTTTGTGCAGTGAGCCACAGCTTGAATGAGTGCCACTGAACTTTACTGGCGCCCCTAAACTAGGCCGATTGAAAACTCATAAAAGCAGCATACCTTTGCTTTTGTAAATATTGTTTACTTACTTAATATGTGGGCTTGTTAAAAATTGCTTACTGCTTTAACACCGACCATCTGACATGCATTTATGCTGCTCAAAAGACATTATTTTAAATGGCCAAATCTTCTTCAGGTTTTGTTCAGTGGAGTGTAATTTTGATCCTTAACAGGGCAAACTCTGTGATGTATAACCAGTAGCTTTGAGAAGCAGGCTAAGAATATTACATTTTTCACTGTAGAGTGAAAAAATGTCATATTGGGTGGGAAAAAATAATGTTGGGTAAAAGGCTTCTAGATTAAAAATAAACAAAAAAAAACTATTAGATTTTTTAAAATTCCAATTTCTCTTTTAAAGAATGTGACAGTAATGTATACTTCATTTGAAAAGATTAAGAGATCCATGTTTGTGCAGTGTCTTGTGCTGCGTTAGTCACCAATACACAGCTTGACTCCAGTTTGATACAAACAAAAGCAGTGCTCTGATTCTCTCTTTTAACTGCAAATATTTCTGTAGCAATCAGTGTCAGTGTAAGTATTGTTTCTCTTCACATAACCATAATCCAAATCTCATCATCTCAAAAATGATCTTTCCTTTTCAACATCACCGACGGTGTCTACAGAAGTTTGCTTGGGGGCGTTCTACACTGTTGCTTATTTCAGCGGTTTAATAATTGAGAAGCTGGTGTCAGCCTGGTTTAGTTTGATGAAAGTGCCATCTTGCTGGTCGGCGCAGCTGGCTGTGCCTTTCATTACGGCTGTGTGCAGCGCCAGCAGTCCCTTTTGGATGGCGGTGGGGAGGAACAAAAGCTTGCACAACACATTTACTCCGGTGTGGCTAGAATTCGGCGAGGTATTCTGACTGACACGGAACGGCATCAGAGCCCGGCAGGAGACAAGTCTGTGTCTCTTTTACTTACATCCTAAAGATTTTGAGGCAAGAAACTCAACATTTTAAAGGCTGTGTAACTCCACAGAATTCCACCCCCCCACCACCCCCCCAAAATGACAGCAAGGGTTACCACAAGTACAACATCAATACAGTTTATGTAAAGGGAGCTCATATGTGCAGGTATAATCTATGTTTTTATTGCATCTGGTTATTATTCATTGTTTCTGTATCAAGTCTGTGATATTTATGCATCTTCAAAATAGTTAGTGCCAAAAATTTTACTTTATGTAATATCATTGCATTAGTAGGCTGCAGGAAAATAAAGCATTAATGAGTGACTTTTTAAACACTAGAATGATAATGTTTGCCATCAGATTAATTATGTTGCTGATCACATTTGGTATGGTTAATACCATATTGTAGATGGTTCAGGTCATTTTAAATATTAGAGAAGTCTAGGCTGTTGTGACTTTATTGAAGATGATACAACAAAATAAGTCTGGGAATGGGAATGAAATTGGATAGTCTGAAATGTACTCAATGTTATAGCATTTAAATATTTATATTTCTAAAATTATTTGCATTGTACAATGGAATGCCTTTGAAATGATAAATAAATAAATAATAAATGATATGCTGCCCAGTTTATACATTATTGTAATTACCTAAACTGACAAAAGTCACTGTCATTATATATTTTGAATGTCTAGAACTGTATAAGATCAACAGAACCCTAAAATATATATATAAAAAATATATAATGGCACTAACTGCACTGTATAACTGCACTCCATGAGTGCCTGGCAGCAAAAATGAACCAGCTGCTAGAGAATGAGACACACCCAGAATGGCTGACTGAAGGCCAGACGGTCCTGATCCCCAAGGACCCCCAGAATGGACCAATCCCATCCAACTACCAGCCCACAATCTGCCTCAGAACTACATGGAAACTCCTGTAAGGCATCGTAGCAGCTAAGATGAGTAGGCATGTGGCACAATACATGAGCGAGACCCAGAAAGGGATAGGCAGAGAGACCAGGGGAGCAAAAAACCAGCTACTAGTAGATAGAGCAGTCACTCGAGACTGTAAGACCCGACTGACCAACCTGTGAACTGCCTGGATTGACTACAAGAAAGCCTATGACTTGATGCCACACACATGGATCCTGGAATGCCTAAAACTATATAAGATCAACAGAACCCTAAGAGCCTTCATCAAGAACTCAATGGGTATGTGGAGAACAACACTAGAGGCCAACTCCGAGCCCATCGCACAAGTCAACATCAAGTGTGGGATTTACCAAGGAGATGCCCTGTCCCCACTACTGTTCTGCATAGGCCTGAATTCCCTCAGCCAGATCATCAACAAGACTGGCTACCTCAGGTAGCAGAAACCCGAGAAAGAAGAGGAGGAAGAACAGGAACCATCATGGAAGGAAAGGCCTCTGCACGGCATGTACCACCAGCAGATAGAAGAAGTGGCTGACATAGAGAAATCCTACCAATGGCTGGACAAGGCTGGACTGACAGACAGCGCAGAGGCATTAATCATGGCAGCACAAGAGGAAGCTGGGATTTGTTTTTTTTAATATTAAAGTTTCATTAATGATCAGTTTGCCTTTTATTAACAAATGTTATAAACTGATATCGTCAAAGGTCAATCACACATACTTTGACATACATCCATCAGAAGAAAAAGAATAAGAATACAGATATTAATAGCAATATGTCACTTTAAAAAATTCATATATTTTTCATTAGTATGAGTGCAGTGTGAACATTAGGTCACACAGCTCTATGGCTGTAGTACAGAAGTACACAGTTTTGAGTCGTCCAGTCTGGGTTAAATTAATTTCCAGCTTTTGCACAGTTCTATATGTATAATGACAGGCTTTATGAACATAAACTGGGTCATCACATCTGAAGGTTTTAGACAAAAAAAAACCAACAAAAAAAAAAGAGTTACTCATAGTGTTGTTCTTTGTGATATTTTTTCTGCATTTCAAGTGCGACCTTTTAAAGACTTTGATGTTCAAACCATAAATGAACTTCAAGTCGGGCTTTTTTGGTGATCTTCTTACATGTTGACAGTTTATGAAATGGCTCAAATGGTTATACATACCTATATAACTGTGAAAATGAGAAACACTAGAAATGCATAACTTAATCCTAAGAGGCCATTATTTGTAAATAGATGTAATGATTTTAATGTTGTACAGTATTGGGGGGTGTGTGTGCGTGTGTGTGTGTGCGTGTGTGTGTGTGTGTGCGTGTGTGTGTGTAAATGGATAAAAGTTAGCTAATCAGCAAAATGCAGTTATAATAGCATGTGTACCTTTGAAAGAACCAGTGAGTGCTGGTTTGGGGTAAACAGTCACAAAAACAGTGTAAAATCAGCATGAGGTGATTGAGATTTCATCGTCCCGTATGAGAAACTGAAAAAGTAGATCTGGCAGTTCATTCTCTCATTGGTTTTTCCTCAAGCGATCCCTGCTTCTGGGAGATACAGTTCCAGTACCCTACCCCCACCCTTTACCTCAAGACAGCTTTGAAGAGAGAAGGATGTCACACAGCCAGTCCCAGTGCACACTTTGCATGTCCCCTGGCTAATTTCCCCTCCAGTCCCGTTCCACTTGACAGGCGTTTTTCCAAAAACCATTTAGAAGAACACTTTCATTTTCCGCTCTCTCTCCCCTTTACCTCATCAGCTCTAAGGAACCATTAAGAGCTTAAGTGCAAGCAGGCATACACTATGGAGAAAGATGACAATGAATATACAGTGAGTCTCACACCCCTGATTCCCATTCAGTCATTTGCTCTCTAACATCCCCCCTGCCCCAAATTCTCCCTTGCAGGCACTAAAAGAGCTTTTAATATGTGCATCATGAAATCCTCTCTGGACTTTAATTATTAAATTCATCATTTCTGTGATCAAGCAAGCTGGAGTTTAAAGTGGCTAAATTATTAAGAGGTTTTTGTGGTTTATAGTAAGCTTTCTGTCTATTTTCTGCTGTTTTTAAACTTCCTTTGTGTTATGCTCAAGAGTGAGCGAGATCATGCCGCTCCTGTCAGCCAATAACTGAAGCACTTTTAATGGAAACAGAGGGCTAATGAGGGAGAAATATGTGTTTCTGGCTGCTTGGCCCAAGTATTTTTCCAGTTGACAGAACAGAGAAAAGCTGCAAAACATCTTACTTATCATTTAAAATGGCGGACGGCTGGAACAGCAGCTCGTATGACAATGCCAGGAAGGTCCTTGGTGAGAAGTATTTTCACTCCTTCCTCTTAACCCTCTCAGAGGGGCAATTTCATGCCCTCTACCCTCGATTGCTGGGTTATCCTCAAAAGAACTCCCAGCAAGGTTGTGCTAGATGATGATGCATGTACTAAAATGTTGTAGACGTGGCTCTGCACCCTAGATACTCTCTCCTGTCTCACATCGAGAAATCCAGTCATACATACTCAACACAAACCCCAGTGAGTGGTGTATTCTTAGCAGCATCTGGAGCCTGGTTTGGCCCTGAAGCTAAGACAAATAAGGATCTTCTGTTTTACTGGATATCACACCAAAAACAGCGAGGAGATTCTATAGGTTCAGTGGCACCTTATATAAAAGATCCACCCCCATGTTTGCCCTAAATTGAATTTTCTAATCTGCTACCTGCCCCCTTCCTCCCCCTTCTTCTTGCCGTTGGCTTTGGCAGCCACTGTATACTTCATCCTCAGATAACAGTAGCATCAACCCACCCACATTCACTTGTTCTGACAAAAACACACAAACATCTTGTTTTGCCACAGTCTTAATAACTACAAAGCTGGCACATGCACATACACACACTAAAATGTGCAGATAAAAAAAAATGAGAATAAGGATGGATCATCACATTCGCTTCAGAGTCAGTTATAAAAAAAAAAAGAAAGAAAAAATTAACACACCCACCTAGACACACTGACACAGGTAAATTGTATGGTAATTGTGTAATAGAATACTAAAAAGGACTGTTAAATAATTCAGCTTTTAATTGACAATTTTAAAAAAAAAGGTAAATAACTTGCAGCAAAATTTTCCAGCCATTCTTGAACTGCAATAGTCTGTAGCAGGTATGCTTAACATATTAAACCCCTACACCACCAGCTTATGCAATATGTGACCCTCTTTGTCAAGTAATTTGTTTTGTTTTTTTTAATAAATTGCCCTGCAGGGCTGGAAAAAAAAAAGGTGTAACTCATATGCCTTGCATGAGTTTCAAATCAGTACTGTCTTAAGCTGACTCCATCAACAGATCAAAATAGGCAGCAGGTAAATTATTCTTGTCACCTGCACCCACAAAACTTTATTCACTGTCATCACAACAAAATGGATTTTTTTTTAACCTGTTAACTCCAAAATCAACAAAACTGACTTCTTAAATATTTTAATAATACTTAAAATTAAGTCACACCGTATGAAATTAACCTCAAAAATGAATATTTTTTATTGACTTTCCATTTGCCCGCAGCGCTAGTCTTGCAAATTCATGACACAACACACAAATTCATCTCTAGTATCCTCCTTCATCCTGCATCCGTTTAATATGGGTGCAAAAGGGTGTGGAAGATGGTGCCCTAAGCTAGTGAAGCTGTGAGATTCTTGTGTGATTAGCTAAGTAGCTAATCAACAACCCACACAAGAGGACAGCCCTGCTTTTTAAATGGTAAATGGACTAGTTCTTATATAGCGCTTTTCTACTCTCCTGAGCACTCAAAGCGCTTATACAACACGTTTACATTCACCCATTCGTACAAGCACTTCCATGGTTAACTAAGCTAAGTGCTTTATTAATCTAACATTCACACACATTACACACTCCAACGGCTGCGTCGGAGAGCAACTTGGGGTTAAGTATCTTGCCCAAGGATACATTGGCATGCAGCCTGGGGTAGCCAGGAATCACAACGCCGACCTTCTGATCAGTGGGTGACCTGCTCTCCCTCCTGAGCTACAGCCACCCCTTTTTATTTCTGGCACTCTCAGTAGTTGGTAGTTTTTAGCCACTCTTCTGCACTCTGAAGAAACCAAAGTCAAGTGAAAAGGAGTTTAAAATTAAGTAGGAAAGCCGAGCTGTGGGACGAAGTGCGTTTGCTTTCACGAATCAGTTGCGTTGCTTTCTCCTGTATTTGAGGTGGTTTTCCTTGCAGCATTGTGTGGTTGAACAAAGTTCCAGCCATAAACTAACATGCATCCAAAAAGAAAAGGAACTGCCTGTGGTGGAAGATGCCATATTGGTTCTCAAATGCATCTTCTGTCTAATACATCAATAAACTGTGTTGTCATGCCAACACATCATGTTGAGCATGTATAAGTTGACACATCTTTCTTCATGAGGGCATGTAAGTAGATTGGGCTCTGGGGAAGAAGTTGCAGTAAATTAATTATATAGCCATGCCTTGCAATTGTTGAAGCATACAAAAGCTCATTAAACTAGTTGACTAGGAGACAGATGGAAGTCTGCATGTTTTCTCTTCTAATGAGGTTTTTCCTAAGAAATGTAGTGTCTGATTTTTATCAAGAAAGGGAGGTTCAGAGAAAAGAGAGGCGCTGATAAGAGAATGGGAGGGGTGGGGATCTGTATTTGTAGCTGTATGGTGTGGCAAAACAGTTTTCTTAAGCGAGTGACAGTGAATGCGTCAATGGCTTGGTCTTATTTGCCTTTTTTATGTAGGAAAATGTCTTTGCCACGATTATTAGAAGTTAAAGCTGAATTTAATCTCTTTCTGCTATGTGCCAGGCTACAGTAGCGTACTTAAAAATTCTACTGTCAGAGTTAATGGCCAAAATATATCTAATTGTCATTCGAAGCAATATGAGTTGCCAGGGCATTCTGGATTTCCATGGTAACAAACTAAGTTACTGCCATTCATGTACGGGAATAACGTAATGCCAGAGCATTAATACCTGACCCCTTGATATTTTATGAATAATCTTTCATAAAGGCTCAACGAATCCCTTTAGCCTGTGCAATTTTTGAAGAATGGTAGGAACACTGTCATTTTAAGACAATAAGTTTAAAGATGAAAGAGTGTTTGAAATCAAGTGCTGGCGTATAACTTTCTTTTCAACTGGCAAATTGTTGTCAATTAAATTTAGACCTTGCTGTTGAGTGCATACATCTTATCTTAATTTCTGTTGTGCCAGTCTTCATTTTCCTGATACAGTATTCTGCAACAGACAGCTCCCTGCCACTAGCATGCTTTTTTTTTTGTTACTGTATGTAAATGTGATGGAATTACTTATGAAGGCATGCCCTTGTGAATAATTTGCTCATCGAAGGTTTTTATCCCAGAGACACGTTTAAGCTGCCGCCTTTGGACAGGCCTTTTTTTCTAAAAACAGAACAGGCATTTAGACTGAAATGAGTAAGGATAAAATGCTGAGTGACATTTATTAAAACACCATGTTCTATTCCTCTGCTCAGCATCAGTCAGTAGTCTGAACAAGCCAGCTCATACTTTGAGAAAATGGTTTGAATGGTGGAAAAACATTTGTTTCTACTGAGTATATATGCAAATTGCATAAGAGCCCAAACATTCATGCAGCATATGCACAACAGAATAGGAAGAAATGGCTCAGGCCAGGGTTATGGCTTAGCTAGTCCATTTTCGCCCAGATTCTCAAGTTCAAAGCTACATCCCCCATTGAGAAAGTGATATTTAAATTAAGGCAAGGAACTGCCTCTACTCTTTTACCACTTATGCCATCTGGCAAGATTGTCATCAGTGCAGATTTGCTCCCGGAGAGCCATTACAGTAAGATGAAGGAAGATGTGTGTAGTGTGAAAGACACTCCAGAACCATATGGATGCAGCCTAAAGCGTGTGAAAACTCCTGATTGCCGTGATGGCAATAACTTTATGAACACACATGAGCTTTTGCTGAATCGTTTCCCCTGAACTCCTTTTTCAGTTTATATAATATTTTTCTTGGATAATATTATATTGTCACGTCTTTTTCAAGCCTGCATGCTGAACATTATCACTTTTTTTCCCAGGGAAACTATAAAATTAGCTGCCACGAGGATCTGTAGTCCGCAACAGTGATCAGGGAAATGCTTCTAAGGAGATGGATGGTTTTCATTAAGTTTTCACAATGAAAGAGAATGGCAACAAATTGTAGCCAATATTGTTGGTTGAAGTTAAATGGATATATAGCAAAGCTAAACTTTGTCTCTGCTGCATTTTTTTTGTGCCGTTACAAATAATCTTAATCCCTCTTGGCTGTTATTTAGTGGCTGTTCAGGCACATATGTGATAGAGCTACAGTGACTGGAATTTGCATTCACCATGTTTAAATACTGATAGTATTAGGCTAAGTTTTTGAAGGTCACCAAAAATGGCTCATCAGATGTAAAGGAGCGCTACATTTTCTTTGGCTGTCCTATAGACGAAGGCACAAGACAGCAGTAGATTGTTGCTTTTTTCTTTCCAATAACAGCAAAAGGCCAGCCTTTGTTTGCTCATGCTACTTCACAGAGAGGACTCTTTCATCAGCAGGCTAATGCTAAAATATTTGACAGTTCCATCTGAAAAGGGTACACTGAAACTCGAACAAGACATCAATGAAATGGTCTTTTTTTTCTTTTTCTTTTTTTTTCTTTTTACTGACAAGCAGACCCAATGACTTGGCTCCAATTTTAGCAAATAAAATATGCATATTTCCTATGTAGTTATGCTGCTCTTGGCAATTCTGCTCTTACAAACCAGTTTCCTCATGTGCATTTATTAACTGCTTAAGTTTAATACAAGCATCAGAAAGGAAATTTAATTGACTTTGAACGTGGCATGGTTGTTTTTGCCAGACAGGCTGGTCTGAGTATTTTGGGATTCCCATCTCTAGTGTTTTCAAAAAGATAATTTCAACTGCTTCCCTGCCACAAGGGGTCACCTCAGCAGTGGATTTACCCTAGTTTTTTTTTGTATCTTTTTAAGCTCAGTATCAAACTTGGCTTTATTTAAATCAATGTAAGTCAAAAAGTATTTTTGTTGATAATAGTACCATGGTTCTGCTTTAAACTTAGAAACTATGATTCTTACAAATTTGCTGCATATTGTCAACATATAGAAAGTACCATATAAAGATTTTAAATATCATGTCATATTTGACCCCTAATCTCACGTTTACATTTCACATCTGTCTTTCTTTTAAGTTGACTCCAAAATGCGTTGCATCATTAAAGAAAATGTTGTCAAGGGAAAGAGAATGGATGCACATAAATGAAAGGTAGTAAAAATATTATACAAGTATATTAAAATTGGTTTCAACAGCACAAATAACAAAAGCCTGCACTTTGCATTTGTTTTTACTGCATTTTTTTACTGCAATATATATTAAACTTACTTCTTAAGGTATGTTTAAAAAGAACAAAGAAAACAAATGAATATGTACAAAATACAATGGTATTCCCTTAAAAGCAGAGGTGGGGAAGTAACAGAAGTACAAATACTTCATTACTGTAGAATTTTCTGGTATCTGTACTTTACTTTGGTATTTATTTTTCTGACAACTTTTTACTTTTAATCCCTACATTTTTAGGAGTAACTTCTTACATTTTCAGAACAGGCTCCTCACTTTAGGTTTAACTCATCTGAGGGAAGTTTTTATTTCACTGCACCTTCAAACATCAAACCAATCTGAGACTAAATGAAGGAACCATAACACACAAAGGCCAGTCCTACTGGAGTAGCCTCCATCACTGGGGCTTATTGCATACATGAAATGGTGAAAGAGGCAAAACCATGTAATTTATGCATCATTTATAGCCCTGTACTCAGGGGTTACAGTGGGTTGGACTGAGGTTCAGATGTCTGTAAGTTGTGGTCATGGTCCTTCAGCATCTAGTTAACACCAGGGTTATAATGAGTTTTGGATTTTACATTATAGTTTAGTTTTAGTTAGTTTTTACTTTTTTTCTCTAAATCAGTTAGTTTTAATTAGTTTTCAGAGTGGTTTTGCTCATTTTTATTAGTTTTTATTTTTGGTTTTATGCTTCGTTTTAGTTAGTTTCAGTATTAGTTTTAGTATTTTCATACTTAATCAGGTCCCTTTAAAGAAATATATTCAACAACCAACGGTTCACAAGACAGCAGCACTACATGCTAAATGTGCGTAACATTTTGGACACACATGAACATCAACAGGTGCAAAGAAAGAAAAATATGAACTCCAAAACTCAATAAATTCTACAATAAACTCCCAATAAAGTTCAGCGTCATGCCTACATGTGGTGTTTGACAAAAGCAAACTCTTTGAAGGAGTCAAAGGTCAAATCCAGCTGCATCCTGATGTTCTCCACCTGAAGCTGCTTCTGTTTTGGAGCTAGCTTGATTAGATGCTCCTAATTAGACTTGCAGGGTCTTTGCGTCCTCTGTACACAACCTACAGAAGTGGCCGACCTCATGTCCACATTTATACATGTGTAGCTGGATTGTATGTGTTAATTACCCTGTGGTTGTGTGCTGGTGTTTTTTGGTCCTCGCTCTTTGTGCTAGGTTTTTTGGCTGCAAACATATTTGTCCCTGTTTTTCACTTTCTTCATTCCCTCACATTCATCCCGATAGTTTCAGCAGTCTCCCTCCAGGAATTTGCTGACATATGTGAGTCCTTATATTGATGCTTTGATTATTATTCCTGATTGTTATTCTCTAACTGATAAAGTAGCCGGAAACGCACAAGGACTAAACAGGTAATCACAACGTTGCGGGCTGCGTGGACCCAATGAGTAGTCACATTTCTCCGGAGGTGCATGCCAGGTTAGCTCGTAGGATCAGAGCGGTTTCCGTGGACTTTGATGGACTGTGCTGCCTTCTCTGCAGACCGCACACGCACGCATGCAGTTGCACGATGGCACTCCGAGCTTAAACTCGGAGAGCGGAAAAAATTATTTCATATCAATCCACAAGACTTTAAAAAATGACAATATCTATAATTTCAGTTAGTTTTAGTTAGTTTTGTAAACTCACAATTCAGTTTTAGTTATCGTTTTTTCCTTTCAATTTCAGTTTTTATTTATTTCAGTTAACAACAATGTTTTTTTCAATTTCAGTTTTTGTTATTTCGTTCGTTTTCGTTAACTATAATAACCCTGGTTTTCACTGCAGAAGAGGAGCATAAATAGCTTGTGAAATACTGGATTACATCTTGTTGAATTCACTTCATCTACAAAGAGCAGTAAACCTCAGAGCAGCAGCAGCACATGTCAGCTGATCACAAAGAAAACCTACTGGAGCTCATAATCGAAATTATTGTGATTCTTTTCCTCATGCTGAGCCACTAAAACTGATCTTAGAGTTCCCCCCACCTGCTAAATCCCACTTTAACCTCTGACCGTACTAATATTACTGTTTATGTGTGGAGGCAGAGTCACTCACACTGGGTTAAAAGTTTGACATGTACTCTTTCTCCAATTTTCTCGAGA
Source organism: Pterophyllum scalare (assembly GCA_024447675.2). Taxonomy (NCBI): domain Eukaryota; kingdom Metazoa; phylum Chordata; class Actinopteri; order Cichliformes; family Cichlidae; genus Pterophyllum; species Pterophyllum scalare. The sequence goes on from JAMQGT020011853.1 coordinate 134,325, forward strand.
CAAACTTCATTGACACCTCACCCCACCACTGCCAGTAATTTTAATTCCCAGTACCCCTCAGGTGAGCTTGAAGAGATTTAACCACCTGGGCACAAGCTGCCACAGGTATCACAGAAAGAAAGAAGATTCTATTTTTATACATGCCAAACTGGTGCAATTTTATTCTGTTTGGAAGGTTTGGCCGTCAAGCTGCCAGTTAGGGCCAGCTGAGCCCAGTTTGCTTCTGTCATGCGTACCCCAGTATCTGGCACACAGTGCCGCTGGGTCTGCCGTGAGCTCTGAAGCTGTGATCGCTCAGATGGAACTGTTTGGAAAGGTGTGTACTGTTAAAGATCTACAAATTAGGTTCACAGAACAACACGTACCCTCTTAAAGCTTGCATAGAAGCCTAGAAGTATAGTGGACTGTGTGTGGGTGATTGTGCACCCACACACAGTCCACTTGTGCCTCCTGGCATTCCTCTACAACTCGCAGTGCCATGCTGACAGCCAGAGGTTATTATAGCTGTCTGCCTGCCCAGGATGCCTGGTTCCCAGACAAAAACACACAATTTGAGGATTTTTTTTTTTTTGTCTTAGTGGTGCTCACTTCTCTTGACTCTAACGCTCCACCTCCCCCTCTTTTTCTCTCCTGCTGTCTTCAGCAGAATGAGCAGCACTGCATTAGCTTTCTACCCACACATTAACATCAGTTTCCCAGCCACTTGCAGGGGCCACCCACCAACTAAGGTGACATCTGCCAGTCAGCCCTATGTCAGCGACCGGTTAGTCGGTCAGTCAAGTCAGCATATCAGTCAATTAATCTGTCGATCAGAGGCGAGTCTGCTTGCTTTCAACTTGTACAGTCAGCCAGTCAATCATTCAAGCTGACAGAATGTCATTCAGCTCCCCCATCAGTCGGACATCAAACAGTCAGCTTCATAACATTTACCAACGTAGCACTGTGCCATCACTTTCTCTTTTGGTTTCCAAAGAATTTATGGATGTGTGATTTTATGAGACTTGGACTAAAATATGTAAAGCTCAGACAGCTAGTTTCTTTGACGGGATTATCAGCTAATAGCACAGTAATGTTATTAAAAGTAACGGAATTTCTGACTTGTTTCCTGAACAAAAGATTGGTTGTTACTGTTTTTTAACATTTGTACACAAGCATGAAAATAATCACACACACACACACACAGGCGTCGGGACACAAATAATGAGTGAACGAATAGGACAAGAGAGCAATCTTGTTTATTTGTTAGTGAGAGGAGTCTGTTTTGCTGTTCTTGTTGATTGGAATGATTTGGATGGATGCTTCTCCGCTGTTTATGCAATTAAGCGTGTGTGTGTGTGTGTGTGTGTGTGTGTGTATTTGTCATTTTTCCACCATATTAAAACTGCTGGAAAATTGTACATTCTATTGAACAAATCATCCCACAGCCAGATTCATCAGTCTGCTGCAAACACCCACACGTACCTGTTGCATTTTCACATTCTAAATTAGCCCAAGAAACGATGGCCGACCCCATCAGAGTAACCTGTCACCACGGTAAATAGATGGAGGATCAGCACAAGGTGGGCCTTTTGCCAAACATTGGCTAATTTGGAGTTGTAATTTTGGTGAAGTCCCATTCATTCTCTCCTTGCTGAAAAAAAAAATCACACACAAATACATATCATTTAACACACTTACTGTTTGGCCCTAATAGCTGGATTCAGAATAAATTGTAAAAGATTATCATGGAAAAACAATGCTCCTGTGCACTAATTGCACTGTTTTGTCTGCTGGAATTATGCCTTTACCTCTGAAAATGTTTTTTTTTTTCTGACTCCCACATTTGCAAACAGAGCAGCATATGTCACTTTAGACCACATCAGAGCTCTAGCAGTGATAATGCACTCTGCCACGCTAACTGAGGGTCGCATGACCTCTAACTGGTGCAGAAGAAACTGAGGTATTTGAGGCACCTGGTAGAATTAGACCTTTAGTCAATCTGTATATGCTTGTGTGTATGCGTTTGTGGGTAGAGGGATTATATCTGCCTGTGAATTTTCTAAATTAATTATGGATGATGGTAAAATTTGAATGCTACCCCCCCAACACACACACACACACACACACACTCCACCACCACCTCGTTGCCTCTCTCCTACCATTTCTGACTCACCACTCACCGCTATTGTCTTCCAAAAGGCATTGTTGTTCCAACAGTTCCAACTTAATCAGATTTGTTGTCTACTGTTTTCATGGTGTAGATTAAAAAATGTACATGTTTACTGAGAGTGGCCTTTATGCAAAATTTAAGAAAACCGTCTCTTTATGAAAATGCAAACACAGTGGTGTGTTGTTGTGAATGGCAGTATGAGTAAAATTTGAATTCTTTTCACAATGAAAATTTCACTCTGTCTGACTTTGCATTCTTATTGGTTTTCGTTTGGGTGTTGTGTTGTAATGTAACTATGTTCCTTATCTGGTTATCAAAACATTGGGTAGAACTCACCCAACTCAGTGTATGTTTTCTTGTTGTTGTTGTTTTGCTGTATTGATAATAAAGTACCAGTTGCAGTGTGTATCCTTAACCCAATGTTTTGTTTGTTTTGTCTCTACATAAAAGGGTTTTATGCATTAAGGTCTCATGTTCGTCAGTCACTGCAGTCTTCGGTCTTCACAGTAAACTTGTTGCCACCTGAAATGCTACTACTCACTTTGCACACAGTTCATCAGAGTAATGCTATTTGTCTTTTTCTATAAAACGACAACCACGTTGATGATTTTAAAACACCCTCAGACACATCAGCTGGCAGTAATTTTATATTATGTGGCGCAGTTAATATAAATCCTTGACTTTTCTGGCAGTCCTGTTTTAAATATCTCAGTGTTATAGTGAATCCCAGCTGTAGTGTTCCATCAGGGCAAGCAGTGCGTGTCCAGGGAAATCTAAAAATAGACATCAATTAAAAAAGTGATATCTCTCCTTACATCTTAAACAGCCTTTAGTCCCCTAAAGGGGCTCCCATTACATCTTGTGGCCATACTTGGTTATTGTCTTTGGAACCTAGCTAGACTCCGAGGCGGCGACGAGGAAGAGGGGCACCAGGCGACGAAGGGGAGGCCGACCGCGCTCCCAGCGGCGGCCGCGACGAGGAGCGGGGCACCCTGATGGCTCGGACTGAGCGGGACCCTCGGGCAGACGGCCACGTGGCATGCGGCGGCGGCGAAGACGAGCGGGGCCCCCTGTCGGCTCGGACTGAGCGGGACCCTCGGGCGGATGGCCGCGTGGCATGCGGCGGCGGCGAAGAAGAGCGGGGCCCCCTGACGGCTCGGACGGAGTGGGACCCTCGGGCGGACGGCCGCGTGGCATGCGGCGGCGGCGAAGAAGAAAAGCGGGACCCCCTGGCGGCTCGGGCTGAGCGGGACCCCCTGGCGGCTCGGGCTGAGCGGGACCCCTGGCGGCCCGGGCTGGGGGGCAGATGACGGAGGTGATGTGGACGGAAGTGGTGTGGACAGTGGTTGCGGTGCGGCTGGCTGCAGGATGGCCGATACCGGGGAAACTGAGGGAGCTGGAGGGACAGAAGGAGCTGAGGGGACTGAAGGAGCTGAGGGGACTGAGGGGACTGAAGGCAGCTGAAGGAAGTGAAGGAAGTGCAGGGACTGAAGGGAGTGAAGGAAGTGCAGGGACTGAAGGGAGTGAAGGAAGTGCAGGGACAGAAGGGAGTGAAGGAAGTGCAGGGACAGAAGGGAGTGAAAGGGGCTGGAGGGAGCGGAGCTGCTACAGCTGCTGGAGGGAGCGGAGCTGCTACAGCTGCTGGAGGGAGCAGAGCTGCTACAGCTGCTGGAGGGAGCGGAGCAGCAACAGCTGACCGGGAAGGAGCTGGAGCAGCGACAGCTGACCGGGAAGGGGCTGGAGCAGCGACAGCTGACCGGGAAGGGGCTGGAGCAGCGACAGCTGACCGGGAAGGGGCTGGAGCAGCTACAGCTGACCGGGAAGGGGCTGGAGCAGCGACAGCTGACCGGGAAGGGGCTGGAGCAGCGACAGCTGACCGGGAAGGGGCTGGAGCAGCGACAGCTCACCGGGAAGGGGCTGGAGCGGCGACAGCTGACTGTGAGAGGAAGGGATGGCTGGGAGCGGCTACGGCCGCTGGCTGAGGAGGGATGGCCGGCGCTACGGCCGCTGGCTGAGCAGGGATGGCCGGCGCTACGGCCGCTGGCTGAGGAGGGATGGCCGGCGCTACGGCCGCTGGCTGAGGAGGGATGGCCGGCGCCACGGCCGCTGGCTGAGGAGGGATGGCCAGCGCGACGGCCGCTGGCTGAGAAGGGATGGCCGGCGTTGGGACAGCTGGCTGGAAGCGGGGGAAAGCTGACGGGACGGCTGGCTGGAACGGGGGAAAGCTGACGGGACGGCTGGCTGGAACGGGGGAAAGCTGACGGGACGGCTGGCTGGAACGGGGGAAAGCTGACGGGACAGCTGGCTGAGGGAAACCGGAGCTACGGCGGCTGGCTGAGGGGAAGCCGGAGCTACGGCGGCGGGGACAGGAGCTAATGAGGGTACTAGAGCTGGGGCCAGAGAGGGAGCTAGAGCTGGGGCCAGAGAGGGAGCTGGAGCCGGGGCCAGAGAGGGAGCTGGAGCCGGGGCCAGAGAGGGAGCTGGAGCCGGGGCCAGAGAGGGAGCTGGAGCCGGGGCCAGAGAGGGAGCTGGAGCTGGGGCCAGAGCAGGGAGCTGGAGCTGGGACCGGAAGTCCGATAGCAGCCCATGGAGTCGATGTGCCAGGATCTTCCCTTGCTTGTCGCAGGGCTGCCGAAACCAGTGGTGGCAGAGGTCCAGTACCCGCTCGCAGGGGTCCAGCAGGCACCCCCCACCGGGCTGGTCAGGCGGAGGAGAGGCGGGTGAGTGGCGCCGCCGGGGACCGTTCCGGCCAGCCGGTCCCCTTAGAGCCAGGCGTGTTCCGCTGAAGATGCCGGGGTCCACTCGTGGTCGTGTCATTCTGTCAGGGCTGAGAGGTGCGGTGCAGGAGGGAAGAGGCAGGACCCAAAAGCAGAGCTCCAGGAACACGGGGTTTAATAAACAGGAACCAAAAACACACAGGAACTCCCCCTGGAAAATACACAGGTTAGGGGGAGAACCGGGGAGACCAGGAAACACAAAGGGACTACAGCAGGGAGCAACCACGACGGAGGAACACAACTGGGGATAACCACGAAATGACACGACAAGGAACGGAAGAAACTGAAGGCTTAAGAATACATGAGGGCAATCGGGGCAAGAGGAAACAGCTGGGGAACACAGGTGAAGCAAATCAGAAAAACAACAGGGGAAAGCAAAGTCAAACACGAGACATGGGGAACACAGGACTATCAAAATAAAACAGGAAGGGACAGGACCAGGAAGACGCAGAAACATCAGGGACCAGGGAAACCAGGAAACAAAACAGAAAACACTGGGCCACCGGCCCAGGACCATGACAGTTAAGAATCTTTAGTTTGTCATTTTCAGGCCTCAATATGGCCAACAGCTTTTTTTTTTCTTTTTTTTGGGGGGGGGGTTGCGCATGCTTATTGTGCATAAACCTTTAGCACATTAGCAATAAAACCCCTGAGGATGGAGAGGGCACATCAGCCATTTCCACATCTGGTTTAATAAAACAGGTAAGCTGAACAGGTGCAGGCAGCATCAGTATTTTCAGATTCACATCTGTGAGATATCACTTCACTGAATGAATGAAGTTTAATTAAGTTTTGCTAATACACTGTTTTACATTAATATTTTTAATCCTCATGCAGCTCGTTACAGTTAACCATGTGACACAAGCCTTGTAATTCAGCTGTGATTTGTGTGTGTGTGTGTGTGTATTTTAGTAATACATTTTAATATACTTTTAAAAATCAAAGTATAGGCCTGTTTTTGTGATTGCAGCTGTTTTAGAGATATATTAGGATATATTAAACAGAATGTAAAATATTTCAAATGAGTTCAACCTTGAACATCTCTAGCGATAATATTAATAGGGAGCATTTTTGTGCAGAATAACTACGTTAACTTTTGATACTTTGGGTAGAATGTGTCAATAAGTGTGTGTGTGTGTGTGTGTGTGTGTAGTGATGTGTTTTCATAATGTGGTATTGCCACTTGTACTAAACGGCTGTAAACAGTTCTAAAAAGATCCTCCACCACTCGTTATTTTTGGCTAATAGAAATATTTTGATAACTATTGAAGGAATAATATTTTATAATTCTTCAGCCAGGAAGGTGAGCAGAAAAGTTTCCATGCAGAGTTCTGTGAGGTGCATGAGGCTGTGACGATATACTCAAGAATAAAAGACATGTAGAGCAAAATCATCAAACTGTTTGGTTAATCTGGTTCAGTTGTCTTCTTGGTGTGTTAAAAAGTGGAGAAAAATTCATTTCCTTTTCTTTCATTTTTTTAAGTGGTCTACGGGCTTTCTGTAAAGAATGCCGCTAGACCACAAGAAAAGTATAGAAGTGGATAGGAAAGTCACAGCTTTTTAAAATACTTGCACACTTTTCAGTGTTTGAGCTGTTGGATAAAATACATCAAGTTCTCATGAAGTGAACAATGAAGGTTTTCTCACATTATTACCCTGTTGCTTTTGTCAGGCTTCTTTCACATCACGTTTCAATGAGTCACTGCACTGTGCTGCCTGCATATCATGCAATAAATGGTTAAATAGCATCCAGCTAATTTTTCTTGAATGTACTTCAAAAATAACAAAAGCTGTCTTTGACTTTGACGGTGTGGAATGAAATGGCAAGTCCATAACTGAGTAGACTATACTGAGGCTCTTTCATCTGCTTGAAGGTGGCGTTAAAGCAGACTGGTGTTGTAGAGAACATCAGCACACATTGTGCATGCTAGCAGACGTGTCACCTCTATCACTAATTCATGGAAAGTGGCAAAGAGCTTCCCTAGCAAAAACACCCCATTTGATTGGTCCGTTGTAACGTCTTTCTTTCCTTATTGCCTGTTCACAAGAGCAATTTGAGAATATAGCAGACTGCAATAAAGCATTGCAGATCCAGACTTGTAACAAACAGGAACATGTCAAATTATGTTTTATGCACATAAGAAAAAAAGTAAGAGGTTCCTATTTATGGGTAAAAACTAAAAATATGCACTATGATTGTGGCTTTGACATGAGGAAAAGTGTTGATCTTTTCTGTGCTTTTAAAGCAATTACCATCCAAGAAACTAGCAATGAACAAACACAGTGGGTGTAAGAGACCACAGTGGGACACTATAAAATTTGCTAACTTAATTTCTCATCACTCTTTTCAAAGCAATAATATAAAAACATCACAGTCATAGGATTTACTTAGTTATGTGCTGCTGTTGGTTTGTTCATGTCTGATTTAATTTAGTACTCAAATAAGGAGAGAAAACTGTGAACTCTTATCAGAAAAACAATGGTGTTTAAAATGGAACATATTTGATGGCGGTAATAGTATCACCAGTGCATCAGTGATCATAATCTGAATAGGGACTGAAGGAAAGATGATGGTCCAAAGAATAATTATGGGGACTGATTAGAATTAGGATTCCATTAAAAAGCTCCTCTGTATTTAAAGCCTGAGCTGTTTTCATGCCCAAAAATGTGTGTGAGCACAATACAGGCTCCTTTTTCTACTAATATCCTTTCTGTTGACAAACCAAAACAGGTCTGAATATTGAAATCACCCCACGACCCTGAACAGGATAAGCAGAAGACAATGGATGGATGGATGGATGGATATTGAAATCAATAAAATTGACCAGTACAGATTATTTTTCCAGTTTTGAAATCATTCAGCTTGTATTACTCACTTAAATATTGTAAAATGTACTAGCAGACTAGTTCAGTTTAAGGTGGAAACATGAGGGTTGGCTAAAGTAGCTGAAACCACACTCACCTGTGTGTGCGTTTCTGTCTACATAATGGCTGACATTTTGCACATTTCTCCTCCTGACAGAATGTTTGTGAGGATATTTCTGTGGGTACCTCTGCATTTCTCTCTGCTTTCTCTTCTCACCTCAATATGATCTTTTTGTCAGGTCATGAACATTATAGACTGCTCACCCTAGGGTTAGAGAGATCCTCCCCTACATCTGCTAGGCTTTTAATGATGTGGCGTAGAGGGGGTGGAGGGGTGGGGGTGGATGCTGCCTGGGGACAGCTGTGGAGCATCACTACTGGCCAAGCCCTCCCAGCCCCGAGTGCTCATGTCCACATGGCTTCTATTAAGATGCAAGCAACAATGCAACTCCCTGAGTGGTGAAGGAATGTGTCTGAGGCAGCTAAAATCTGATGCAACTAACTTGCTTTCTGTCATTTTGAAGAATGAGGTACAGAGAGACTAAATTATTGTGCGCATCTAGTGTTGTGTGTGTTCACACACCCGTTTACTGTGAGTTACTGAGCGAAAGACTTGGTACTTTGGCCAGTCTAAATCAGTGAAACTCTTGTCCCACTATTGAACCATGAGCCAACAAGTGTGCAGGTATGCGTACGCCAGCCTGACATATCTTTCTGCATAGTTGATGGTGCTACTTGATGTCTGTGCCAACTGAGTGATATGCCTGCAGGGTCAGGGGGTTGATGATGAACTCTACAATGGGGGCATTCATATCTAGAATTTCTGACATACTGAATTCAGTTTGGTCTGTTGAGTATAACGGTAGCGCCTGTGTAACAGCTGCATGACCGCAGACACCTGTGTCTTGGACATCACTGCACATTGCCAAAATGTGTGCAATAAGGTGTGTGTGTGTGTATATAATATATACACACACACTTTTCTGCACACATTTTGGCAATGTGCAGTGATCTGTCATGCTGCAATCAACAAATTTACACTTAGATTTAATATCTTTAGAAGACAAAGAGGCAACAGATGAAAGCTCAGCTCAGAATCCGAGAATATATTTTTTGTTACATACAGTAGAGGGAGCACTGTTGTTGGCAATATTGTTTAAGTTTTATGTCGCATTCCTTCCATTCATTAGACAAAACCAAAGCGGCATATAATGGTAAACCACATTTGTCCATGTATTCATTACGATATGTCAAATAAACAGTTGTTGGGTTCTAATATGTGATATTAAAGATTGTTTTATTCTTTGAGGAAAATCCTAAACAGAACAGTATCGGGATGAATGTGTCATGCCCTCTGCAGGATGTCATTTTGGTACCACAGTCACAGTTGAGAAAGTTCCAGCGACACTATATTATCTTTGTTTCTCTTCTGTTTCTCTTCTGTTAGATGCAGGACGCCTGGGGTAATGGATGATTCTCACTCTTTGATGTTTTTGCTCTTTGATGTTACCATGTCCTTTATGTGCTACAATTTACATTCATGACTTTTGGCAACAGTAAATTATTTACCTCCGCTTGCGTCTTTCGATGCAGGCTCTAAGAACTTGTTGCATATCTTCCAAAATCTTCTTACAGCACAATTAAGTACAAGTGGCACTGTGTTTGCTCTCTCACTTTCAAGTTAACAACCATGACCAGCACTATTAATGTCTTTCAGAAGTTTTCCTCATTGCTCCCTTTTATGATAGCTAGATTTTTCACCCCTCCTCGTGTGTGTCGGTTGGGAACAGTTGTAAGAAGTCTTTCCTTCTGATGTGGTCACGCCACATGTCGTACAAACGAGCTCAATTCTCTAGCATAACTGAGCCCTTTTTGATAATAGTTATGTGGGCTTACGCTATGACCGCGCTTCACCAACCTTCTGTGGCATGCCCCCATTTCAACAGGCAGAAAAAGTTCATGTCCCACACCGCAAACTTTTTTTTTAAAAGTAAAAAGGAATCTAAAATTAATTTTCAAATAAGGTCAGCACAATAGCATCTGTACACATGCTTGTTTTTTAATTTTAAATTAGCTTCACTCCATACTTTCACTCTGGTCGGAGGCACCCTTAAGTCCCTCAACTGGGGTGATTCTCACAGTCTGAGAATAACTGCTCTACAGGCAGATCAGGTCTTTTTTTTTTTTTTTTAAATTAAAAGTCCGCTCTTGTTTTATTAAATGATTAAATGTTGTTGGAATAATTTAAAGCTCCCTGATCTGGCGTTTATCCACTGATATTTATTAAATATTTTATAAAACAAACAAAAATAAATAAATTTGATCTACCTAGGCGTAACAGCAAGGTTGCCAATTAAGGCTCCAGATTATAGAGACAGCTGAATATGCCCAGTGAAGAGAGTGTAGAATAATGAGAATATAGCACAAAAATGTGTTACATAATCCACTCAACTCAACTTTTATTGTCGATTGCTGCTGAAAGTACAGGACAGACGGAGAACTGAAAATGTGTTTCTCATGACTCATGGTGTGCAAAAGAACATGGAATATACAAAATATATGCAAAATATACACAATATATATACAGTAAACTTAAATATTCATCATTCATCATTAGTTGGTTTTTTTAAGCTAGAATGATTCATAGGTCAGTGCTTAACAAATAAAAGGATATTCCTCTGAAATTGGTCAGCAGCCAATGCTCAAAGAAAATCTTTGAAAGACCTTCAGAAGCGTGGAGAACTACTGCTGAAGATCACTTAAAAAATTTTACAAAAAGCCTGGCTCCGTTGAGTCACAGTCCTGTATATACATTCATGCAGTGGAAATCTGCATCTGTGGAGACGTGCAATTTTTAAGACAAATTGCATTTAAGAATAAATGTCATTTATCCTTAATTATTGTCATCATTAGGCTATCCCAAATACTGTTCTCCAGCTCTGGAGATGTAGTTGTAATCACAAGCAAATTCAGAGCTTGAACCTGCGCATACAGGGTTAGGGAAAGTAGACCTGTGTAATTTCAGAACATTCTTGTTCATTTAGAAATTTAAAATGGCTCTGCAGTGGTTTTCTGCTATAATTGCATGTAAAATGAGCATTCAAAGAGAAAGAAGCAACAGAATATGTCTTGCTGTTGCACAGCAAGGGTTCTGTTGCAGCTGCTGTCATTCACTAAACAGAGCAGATGGAGAGAGAGCAGGACCAGAGGTGGCCGAGCAGTACGGTCCATAGATTTTACTGGGAGATTTGCCTTTTTTTCCCTCCTCTCTTCTGTTTTTAAAACTCGCTAAAAAGACATTCAGTATGTTAGCAAAAGCGAGGCAAACAAGATGATGATGGTCACCGCTGTGAGGGAAAAGTCAGTCAGACAAGCTGAGATGCTTTATATTTCCACATTTTAAGAAAATAGTTATCTATGATTCAGAAGTGAAAATTAAATACCCAACCAAAGAACAGTCAACCACCCATGTACAGCCATAACAATTTTCCTTCAAAATTGTACTGGGTAGTTTGATTTCAACTACAGGCAGTGAGCCATGAGGAAACTTGGAGATTAAGAGAAAAGGGGGTTTATGTATTATTCCCATGCGAAAAAGTTATGTAATTTGTGTCTTTATGAAAATGTTCCCAGGCTGACTGATTGCAATATTTTGTGAAAAGCAACTCTCCACATCAGTGTGTGGTTGTGCAATAAGTAGCCATATATGCCTATCCAGTTAGGTCCACAGTTTCTTGGGCAAATACACAATTTTTGTAGTTTTATAGCTTGTACGTAGGTGTGTAATAGTCAAGATCTGCAATCAAGGGGGATGCATTCATAAATGTAAATACAGAAGGTTTTACAACAAGGTGCAAACCACTGGTTACACTCTCAAAGGAAACTTCTCAGAGAACCCGCTCAGTTCTGAAAAAATCTTTTGGACAAATAAAACCAAGATGAACTGGTACCAGAACAATAGGAATAGAACTGTATGGAAAATGAGAAAGGAAAAAAAAAAAAAGGTCACGATTGGAAGCATACACAGTGGAGGCAATATCATTGCATAGTCAAGTTATTTCTGCCAGTGGAACCAGCATTTATTGATCATGTTTCTGATGATAGAAGGAGCAGGACGAATTGTGAAGTGTACAGGGCTATGCTCTCTGCTCAGATTCAGCCAGATGCTGAAAGCCTAATTGGACAGTGTAAATGGATAATGAACCAAAGCATAATTCAAAAGCAACCCAAGAGTTTCTCAAGGCAAAGAAACTGGACATTCTTCAATGGGCAAGTCAATCACAGGATCTCAGCCCAATAGCGCCAAAGACAAAACTGAGTGCAGAGAGACCCACAAACGAGCAGCAAATGAAGGCAGCTACAGTAAAGGCCTAGCAGAGCATTTCACTGGAGGAAACACAGCATTTGATGATGTCCATGAATTCTAGACTTTTAAATCCTTGTATTTTAAATTATGTTAGTTTGTTCTATCAAATATGAGCATCTATAATTCCCAAATAGTTAACACAGTCCTTTTGTTAAACCCCTTGAACTGAAGCTGAAACTCTGCACTTCAGTCACATCTTGACTGTTTGATTTAGAATCCAGAGTTGTGGTGCACAGAGGCAATATTACAAAAACTGACTTTGGCCAACAAATTATGGACCTAACTGTATTTGGAATAGTTTTACATTAAAATAAATATGAAAACTGGCAATATGCAAATTTGCTGTGGTGGATGAAAACCTAAATGCGAAGTGCTACAGCTGAATAATAAAACAGATTTTTGTTCTTATTTAAAATACATTTTTATATGCAAATGCAATTATTACTTATGTCTTTAAATCCCATTTTCCCCAAACTCCACTTGCTTATTAAGTCACATTTAATCTAAAAATATCATAGAAATCATCTAGAGAAATCTAATTCAGTTAAGGCAACAGACACCAGTGAATTAAATAACATCTGTGTTTTGTAAAGTTGCATCTGAAAATTAATACCAGGCTCTTATCATTTTGAAGCTGTTGCAATCCTGCCTGAATGGGAATGTGAACACTTCCAAACAGAGGAACAATTTCCATTTCATGCTCCAGTGAATGTACTTAGGAAAAACAAAAATAAGGAAAAAAAACTTGCCGCTTCTTAATGTTTGTTTCCGATAGAATGTTTTGCTTATCTCCAAACACCATGAATGAGAAGCTGAACCATAGCCCTTAAACACAATAATAATCAACATCAAAACCCGACTTTCTTCTGTTGCAAATGCTGGTATGGATTCTGGTTGAGGAATCAAGCTTTTCAAAGAGAACATTTGAAGTTTGTTTTTTATTTTTTATTTTTTTGGGGGGAGGGGGGGGCTGAGAAATCAATCTTTAAAATTATATGCTCCCTTTTGTTTTGCCGGGGAAGTTGCTGTTTTATTTGCTGGATCTGTGGTTTTTCTGCAAAAAGATAAAAGTGAATAAATCATAAGAAAAAGAGGAGCCAGTCTCTTTACCACTGATATAACAAAGAGATCCTCAGCTGACGTAAGGCTGCTGTCACGGCTGGCATATTTTCAAATCCTCTCATGGGGAAGATCGGGTTCGATTCTGCGCGTGACATTGTGTCTCGGAATCCATCTTGAAAGTGACGTGAGGTACGGCCACACTGTCCGGCAGGCACCTGAGTGGCCGAAACACCTCGTGTAATGGAACTGTTTCAAATAGCAGGGGGGAAATGACACACACGCACAAAGGCACACAGGGAGAAAAGCTGTAAAGTCAACATGGCCGCAACTGCAGACTTTATTCGCACTTCATCCTCACCTCACTTTATAGATGTACAACAAAACAATGTACTGCACACGTCATGCTTCTTTAAACCAGCGGTGCATGATAGAAGGTCACGTAGCTCTACTGAAGAAGTTGCTGAATTTAAAGGAAAAAAGAAATCATGACTGAACGTGTCAAATTAGCAACCAGGTCCAATTAACTGCATCCCTCTCATTCCTGTGAAATAGTTGTTTAATAGACAAGAGTTCAGATCACCTAAGAGCAAGCCTAAATGTGTCCAGGAGATGCAGAGTCATCAAGGAGAAATAGAACCTCCTTTGGGTGGAATTAAAGGTCTTGGAGATAGTAGTTGCCAACTGTTTTATGTTGGAAGGCATTAATCACAAATTCACTTTAAGTGATCCAATTTATTTCAGAGAAAAAAATTGTGTATTAACAGTTAACCTTGTTTTTTTTTTGTTTTTTTTAATTAATACAACCCCCGTGAGGGGGAATGTAAACTTGAACCCATGGTTTAAGAGTGCTGACTCATTTCCTGCTGTTATGACTGCAAACTCTAAAACCCAGTCATGATCCTGACATTGGGAGACCTTGTGCACACTGTTGTTGGAGTTAAAAAAAAAAAAACACTTCAGATCTTTTCATGTGTTTTTGGAGACTGCTTAATAGACAGTGCTGGTACCACTGTAATCAAGCCGAATCAATAACGGCAAAGTCTACATGATGTGCCGCGCATAGTGAGATTTAGGAGCCAAGACTAAACGAAGACTGAGCCAGTAGATTTGTAGGAAAAGTCGAGCAGTTCATCTCTTTCAGTGGCCCTTTTCATTTTTTCTCACAGCAGGCTGGACGTTTAACAGGAAACATGAGCTATCATGCTATTTTGGAATAAGGGTTTACTTCTAACCAAAATGTATACATAATAATGTTAAAGATGAACAGCAAATGACAGCTGCACAATCTCTCTTTATGTGTATATTCTATAGTATACTCTCACATCGCCTGCTTTACGAGCAGGTTGAACTCACTGCCATTGCCTCTGAGGCAAAACCCTTTCATAATCCATTGAGATTAACTCGATTTAGTTTATGCCTGACCATCAATGTTCATGTATCTCCGCCTTTAGGAATCAGTATGTGCGTGTTTTTGCTTATCAGTTATACATCAAGGGCCAAGAGCAGTAACTGAAGGCCAGTTACATTGAAGTAAAGGTCATTTTCAGGTGACTGCACCATAATCTGCTTTTTTTTTTTTCAGTAAAAAAAATACCATGTACTGAACACAGGGAACATCTGACAGTGTGCATGTATGTGTGTGTGCACATGTGCGGGATTTGTGTGCAAGAAACAGATTTTTATTAATTTACAAGAAAAAAAAACAAGAGAATATTAACCCCTCTTTGTGGGTTTACTGAATGATTTATCAAGCTATCGAGCCATAACTGGGTTCCCATTCCTGTGTAGCACTAATTTTAAGTAAATTTCCAGAAAAATTAATTAAATAAATAAAATGCTCGTTATTATGTTTTTCCACTCAGTGCCATGAAATAAATATTAGGAGCTGGTTCATCGAGATAAACAGTCGGTGACACTAATGTTTCACTGAAGCACTTGCAAAAAAAAAAACTAAATAAGACGTCACAGTCAGAGGCAATTAGCTGTAATTAAAACTGCAGTCAACTATTTTTTAAAAATTCACGTTTCCTCATTCCTGCTCACAGATGAGATTTTTCCTATTTTTCATCTCTAGCAGAGCTTCATCTGCATCTTTTCTGTATTTTCTGTATATCTATTTCTAATGCACTTTGTCAGATGTTGCTTCATGGGTGCACCTCGGCCCTGTGTGAAAAAAGTACTTTCAGAATTTTTTTCACATTTCAAACCGAAAGCGTGCCTAAAAAAGTGGAAACATGTTTATTTCTGCCTGTGCTGCGGAAGGCGTTTGTGTCTTCCTAAAAGTCAGAGAAATGCCACTGCAAAATATGCTCCGCTCGCTCAATCACCTGAACTTACGAAACTGCAACTACATCTGTGATAGCTGAGCTTAGGACGAGGCTTCCCACCCTGCTTGTGTGTCTTTGTGTGTGACAGAACAGGAAAAGACAGAGAGACACAAGGAGCAAGAGGAGAGAGGGGAATTAGCTTTACTGAATGATGACAAGTAAGGATTTTCTACCACTGGAAGTATAATTTGTTGTATTAGTAGAAAAACGCTGAGCCGAGTAACAAGAACCTATCGCTGTTGTTATTGTGGCGGCGACTCGCCCAATCCCCTGCCAGACCAGCCCTGTGTGTTGTAGGGGAGTTGTGATAAATAATTGAAATGTTGACTCAGCCCAGTGGTCTGGGTCAAAACAAACTGTAGTTGAGCATATGTGTGTGTTTGTGTATGTTAGTGTGCCACCCTGCTGTACGTGGAAAAACCTAAGAGGCTTCTGTCTGAAAGGCATGATTTTATATTCAGAGAGGGAAAGAGGGGCATTAGGTTTGGACAGAGATGGAGACGGTGGTGGTGGCAGGAGAGAGTGGAGTGCAAACATAAAGAGAGTGTATGTAGAGAGCGCGTGAGAAGGAGTGTGAAATTGAACAGCTGTTTTCCATCGCCTAGCTGACGTGCCTTTCATTGCACCATCATTTAATAATGCCTGTGCTTGCCGAGAGTGTTGTGTACAGGCACACACACGCGCGCACACACACAGAAAAACCTGCCACTGGCTTGCGCAGCAGAGCAACCACAGAGACGAAGTTATCATCAGCTGGAACCTTCTCTGTGTTTTTCAGGACTTAATTTATGTCTGCAATTAACTCAGCAATGAGGCTGGAAGCTCTCTCTTGGATGCACATTTCTGGAGTTACCGCAGGGCACCTTGATCCTCACTGTTTGATTTGAGCTGAGCAGAGATGGATAGGCAGTAACGGGTCCCTGGAAATGCATTAGAAAATCCCAGTTTGTTGGGCTGAATGACAGAGAGATATGAGGGGGGAAATCACTGAAAAGGGTAATTTATAAATTTCATCTAATCACAAACTTCTGTCTGTAGTTCCCTTATTTTTGTGTTTTTTTTTCTAGCCCAAATCTTACAAACCAAAAATGTGACAAAGACACTAAAAGTTAAAAAGAAGCTTTGCTATGCCGTTTGGTGTCGATATGGGGACGCGCAGAAAAAGCACGTTTTCTCTGGCATTTACTGGTGTTGTAATATGTCAAACAGATCTTAACTTTGAAGGAGTCACCTTAAAGAAATGCCTTGAACCTGAGGCGGGCAATGAATATAGATGGAGAAGGCGCTACAGCTAGGAATATGGTTTGAGGGTGGCCGTGTCGGAAAGCATCTGTAGATATTTGTTAGCTTCATACTTCAAGTGAGGGTGCCTTTCCCTTGAGGCAAGTCAATTTCTCTCATCCACTTCATTGTGTGCAATATAGAAATGTGCTCTGCCGTAGTAAACAGAACAGAAATTATTTCTAGACTGTATAGAAAATCCAACCCGGGGAGATTTTCTAATCATCTAGTAGATTTAGAGCTGAATCTGGTTTTACCTCTTTTTTTCTTTTTTCTTTTTTTTTTCTTACAGCTGATTGACATACAAGAGATAATCTACTACAACATTTTAATGGTCGACACAGAGGGGAAGGAACCAGCCAGCACAAATCAGAGTGCTTTGAAATCCTTTTATGCACTCTTTAGAACAGATTATCCTGCTTACAGCATGCTCATTCGCCAACAGTTTTAAGCACTTGTATGTACTTGTATTTATTTTCTCTCGCTCGCTCGCTCGCTTTTTTTTTTTTTTAGATTTAGAATTTAAAGTACTTAAGAAAACATTTGCTGTTACTCTGTTTATTATTTACCATGTCAAATCTGTGAGATCATGAAAATCAGTTACCAGTTCTAGGCAGACACGGAGCTGGAGTTGCCATGTTTATTCACTGTAGGCATAAATGTAATTTGGCTTGCAAAGAAAAATTAAATAAAATACAAGAACTACAGTGAAAGAAGTATAAAAATGAACTCAAGCGGGCATCAAAAAAATTTCAGAAAACAGGAATGTCACATAATCTGTTTCAAATGTTTCAGTGTTTGGATTCAAGTTAAACTGATATTAAACTGATTTGCTGAAAGGAAAAAAACAAGCTGTTGTATCCCTGTAATGCAGTAATCGATCATGGAAATACATTTTCTTCTACTAGATTTATCAAATGCTAAATTAAAAAGTTAAAAGCAGCAAATGTGCTTTGACATTACCCCAGACATAACCTCACCCGTGCAAATGAACAGAAATGATTTAAATTCACCAAGAGAAATTCGTACAAACCAAACTGCTTCATAGGTATGTAGATTGGATTAAGTGGTATAGCCCCATTTCGTTGTCTCTAGTGGCAAATAGCAGCTTTTTCTCCAATATGGCTAGTCTGTTTTTGGATTCCTGTGTTGTAGTAATGTGGTGACACCAGATGGGATTTGATACCAGATGGAAAAGAGACTCTGATCTTTGTTCAGCTCCTGGCATGGCTGATCAGTGTAATGATAGAGCTAGAGAGAGAGGAGGTTACTGTATTCAGCTTCTTCCTCTATTTCTCTTTGTCTCTCTTCCTATTTCTGTCTCGTTACAGCTGTCCATGTGGTAAAGGTCCACATTTTGGAAGACAATGCCTTATTGCTTTATGCCTTTGCATTTTTCAGCACTAACCAGATCAGTATAATTCTGCATACAAGGGAGCTGTGGGTGTCTACTGTGGCTTGTGGCCATACTATGCCTTTTCCCAAATGCAGTTTCCCATCTGTTTGCTGAAAATATACCATAGTGTTGTAAATGGTGAGTAATGTTTTCATCCAGGAAACTGACTCGATGAAAACAGCATTCGAGGGGAAAAACACTTTGAATTCTTTGCATAATTGTAGCACCGTCAGTTCACTAATGCCTTCAAGGGGAAATGGAGATATGGCCCTTTTATGAATCCCCCCATTCCCACCCCACCCAGATCCTCCACTTCCCCACCCACAACCAAATACACACACACACACAAACACAGAGACAGGCTTGTTTGGTGTTTAGCCCACTACTTTTTCAGAGGGGGATGAGTTGGTTCATGCTACCTCGGTCACCAACAACAGAAGTTCTGTTCTCTGCTTTGTTCTGTCTGCTCAAGTGGGCTGCTTTGGTCGGTACACATAACTCACATGCAAACACTGCTCAGTTGGTCAGATTCCTTTGCAATGAAAGGCTCCAGTTGTTAGCTGCCTATTACCACACTGAAACTCCTTTTTTCAGAAGTGCCATATGTAATATTACTGGCTTCATTAGCCTGTGAAGGTGATTCTGCTATACATATAAATAAATAAATAAATTCCCCACTCACCCTGCCGGCAGTCTTTGTCCTTCAAGCTCAGGTCCTCTACCAGAACCCTGGTAGTTTGAGGTCCCTGCGCAGTATCTTAGCTGTTCCCAGGACTGCGCTCTTCTGGACAGAGATCTCGGATGTTGTTCCTGGAATCTTCTGGAACCACTCTCCCAGTTTGGGGATGACTGTCCTGAGCATCTCGATGACCACTGGGACCACTGTTACCTTCACCTTCCACATTCTCTCTAGCTCTTTTCTGAGCCCTTGGTATTTATCGAGCTTCTGTTTTCTTTCTTCTTGATGTTAGTGTTACAGTAGATGGTATTGCTACGTCTATCACTACAGCTTTCTTCCTCTGTCCACTACCACTACGTCCAGCTGGTTAGCCATCACAAGATACACTGTCTGTGTCTGGAAGTCCCACAGTGTCTTAGCTCAGTCATTCTCAACCACCTTTGGGGGGGGGTATACCATTTTGACTTCGAGACTTCCAGGCCATACTTGGCACAGATGTTCTTGTATACTATGCCAGCCACTTGGTTATGGCGTTCCATGTACAGTATGCCCTGCCTGCTAGCATCCTGCACCCTGCTGTTATGTGCTGGATTGTCTCAGAGGCATCCCTGCACAGCCTGCACCTGGGGTCTTGCCTGGTGTGGTAGACCCCAGCCTATTCACAGTCCCTTCTGGGGTTCCTTGGAGATCAGGACTGTCTGGCCTTCGGTTAGCCATTCCGGGTGCATCTACATTTGTGAGCCAGCTATGGAATGCAGTTAGTTTCTTTAGCCAGTAGGTGTGAATGATGTCAGGGCCTGGTGCTCTCCAACTCTTTATATGTGAGACTCCTTCTTGGATGTCTGCCACTGTGATAGTTACTGGATCCTGTTCAGGGAAGTTGCTGTGGTCTGTTCTTAGATTCACTACCCACTGAGTATTGTTGTTGTGTGTTTCATCCTTTTCCCACATGCTCCTCCAGTATTGCTCTGTCTCCACCTTGGTGGGGCTGTTCTCGTATTGTTCCCCTGCCACTGAAAGTGTAAGTGTCGCTGAAATTATACATGCATAGGAAATTGATGTGTATTTCTATCCTTTAAGACATTTTGGTTTAAATTGTTGTGGTTAATGATGTGATAAATATGTTTTGTTTATGTATAAAATGCATTGATTTATCACAAAGGACAACTTTTTGATGAACCGCTGTTATTGCGAGATTTGTGTGTGACCACGAGAGACTGTGAGATGTGCGTAGAGAAGGGATGTGAACAGAGCTAACCGCAGCAGCCTGCTCAGTTCGCTAACTGTAAAGAGTGCACAAAACTAAAGAATATTCGTCCAGGACCTCCGAAGTGGCAAGCGGCCACGAGGTAACTTTCTGTTTAATGTACATGTGTTATTTGTAACCCGATAAAGTGCCTAAAGCCATTATGTTTATGTCTTTAGTTTTCACGGCGTTTAATAAACAAGGCAAAGCGCCCGTCTTGACAAAGCCGTGCCAGTGTTGTCATTTCGGAGTGACAGTGAAAACTCTCCCAGCCAGCGCCGGTGAGAAGCTCGTCAGGAGACGACGGCGGCAGTGAGCAACGGTATCGTGGTGTGATAAGAGACGGCGCCATCTTCCGAAGCGCACCGCTCACAAGCAGCCAAGTACAGCAGCAACAACCTTATGTAACCGAAGTAAGGTGGAAATTAAGAAAGGACGGTGTTAAAAGTAGAAAAGCAGTGGGTTAAGTCAAGTTTAAAGGACCACAGTAAGTTTCTATAACACCTTTGTCAAAGGTTGCTTAATTTCTACTGGACTTCAAAGTGATGTGTTGTTGTTTAAGAAAGTTTTGTGCATTTGCTTAAGATCAAACGAAGTGTGAAGTTCACAAAGCTCTTTAAGTTGAAGTACAAATGTAAAGTGAAGCTCAGTACAGCTAATGTATACAGTAAAAGTAATTCCAACGTAATACTCAAGTCATATAAGTTACAATTTGGGGAATTTGTCAGTGCATTATAGTTTATCAGTGGCATGTAATCAGACTTACAAGATGACTGACAAAGATCATAAAGACCACTATGCTGTATCATGTACTGAAGAGGAAGAAAATGATACTGAGCAAATTTCAGAACCACAGACTGTTCGTAAAAGTGAAAGAGTAAGGACGCTAACCGAAAAGGGTAAAGAGCTTCAAGAAGAGAAACTTAAAAGCCTCCAACATAGGTATGCAGTTGTTTTTGAAAAATGGAGATATGAAGCAAGACTGAGTAAAGTAATATTAAGAAAGGAAGCTTCAGAGAGCGAATTAAATGAGTTGGTTAACAATATAAATGTCACCTGCAAAGATGTACAAACCATTTATGAACAAATACGACAAATACAATCTCCGGATGCTGAGGAAAGGCGCAAGGTAGATGCATGTACATCGCTTTCCGCATTTATTACCAAAAGAGCGGAAAACCAGTTACGGGGAGACCTTGCAGGAGGTGAGGAGGAGCCATGGCTTGATGTTGGGTCGTGCTTAGGATCTGGAAGTACTAAATCAAGGTCAAAGTCACGGAGATCTAAAAGTAGTGCATCTCAGTCACATTCACAAACAATCAAAAGATTGGAAGCAGAGGCTGAAGCAGCTGCATCTCAAGAAATATTAGCAGTAATGGAGGAGCAAGAGAGGGAAGCAGCTGAATTACAAAAATTAGAACGAGAGAACTTCGAAAGGCAGCAAGCAATGGAAGAGCAACGCAGAAAGATTAAACGCTTGGAAGAAGTTAAAAAACTGAATGCTGCAAAGGCTCGAGTAAAGGTTTACGATGAAGCTGAAAGTATTTCTGAAAGTCAGAGTTTATTGCACAGCATTGAATCAGAAAGGGAAATCCAAGCAATCCCTGTTCCAGCACATGTTCCCTTTCAAGCTCTAAATATAACCCAAGTTCACGATCCTACAAGTCCTGGATCTGTGCCACACACTTCCATAGTCACAAACCAAGCTCAACAAAATCCAGGTGAACAATCTAAGGCCCCCACAAGCCAGACACTTAAAGCATCAAGCCCACCATACATCCCTCAAACCACACAAAGTCCGATTGTTGTCACTCAACAACAGCCAAATTCCGATCTAGTGGGTATCCTAGCAGAAGCAATAAGTGCCAATCGTCTTCCAACTCCAGAACCTACATTGTTCACTGGTGACCCTTTAAAGTTCAAAGACTGGCAGTTGTCATTTGAAACTCTGATAGAAAGAAAAAACATTCCAAAGAATGAGAGACTCTATTATCTCAGAAAGTATCTCGGTGGACCTGCAAAAAGAGCAGTTGAAGGATTTCTCCTAGTGGGCACAGATGAAGCATATGACTCAGCCTGGAAAGTGCTGGAAAGGCGTTTTGGAGACCTATTCATTATAGGAAAATGCTTTAGAGACAAGCTTTATAGTTGGCCTAGAATAAGCTCTAAGGATGGAAGTGAGTTGAGAGAATTTGCGGACTTTCTAAAGAATTGTGAAGCTGCGATGCCACACATAAGGGCGTTAGAGGTTCTCAATGACTGCATGGAAATCCAGAAACTCTTGCTAAAACTTCCAGATTGGTTGACTACAAGATGGAACCGCACAGCTATGAAAATAAGAAGAACTAACGATGGAGACTATCCATCATTTCACATGTTTGCTGATTTTGTATCCACTGAAGCTGATTTAGCATGTGATCCCATAGCTTCAATGCAAGCTCTCAAAGGTGTGGAAATAAGTAAACCCAAACACTCGCACAGCCAAGTAACTCAAGCAAAAACACTAACAACAAATTCAAGCCAATCAACAAACTCAAGTCACACAAATATTGTAACCTGTCCTTTCTGCAAAAGAAACGGTCATGCACTGGATAAATGCTTCAAGTTCACAGAAAAACCTGTCCAAGACCGTATCAAGTTTACACAAGCAGAGAGGCTGTGTTTCGGGTGTTTAAAGAGGGGACATTATTCGAGGAAGTGCGATAAAAGGAGTACATGTGATAAATGCCAAAAGAGGCATCCAACATGTCTGCATGACGACAAGTTTATTGAGCGTAAAAGGGTAATATCTGCAACGATTGATGAGAACGAATCTGAAGACACGAATAAAGCAGATACTAAAGAAGGAGATAAATCAGAGATCGCAATCTCTAACAGGGTAACTCAAGCATCTTCAAGCACGATGACATCTTCTATTCTACCGGTCTGGGTTTCATCAAGAAATTACCCAGACAGAGAAGTCTTAGTATACGCACTCCTCGACTCACAGAGCGATACATCCTTCATCTTGGATGAAGTAGCTCAAGGTCTGGACACCAATAAAAGTAAAGTTAATCTGCAACTGTCAACTATGTCCGCCAAGTCAACAGTTATACCATGTGACAAGCTGGTAAATCTTCAAGTTAGAGGATATAAGCATGAAAGAAGAGTTGCGTTGCCACCAGTCTATACAAGAGAGTTTATCCCTGTAAACAGATCACATATCCCAACATCTGAAACTGCCTTAAAGTGGCCTCATCTTGAAGGGCTGGCAGATAAGCTACCTCCAATGCTTAAATGCAAAGTTGGGCTACTTATCGGCTATAACTGTCAACAAGCACTCCTACCACGTGAAGTTCTGGTAGGCAAAGAGAACCAGCCATACGCACAGTTAACCGATCTTGGCTGGAGCATAGTTGGTTGCTCGTCTCAAGTTCAAAATCACAATGATGCCATTGGCACAAGTCACAGAATTATTGTTCGAGAAGTAACGCCTATATCACAACCAACAGTCGAACTCAAGCAACAAGTGTATTTTGTATGCAGAACTCAAGTAAAGGAAGTGAATCCAACTGATGTGATAAAGGCTTTGGAGTGTGATTTCTCTGACTATGCAACGGACGACAATCCGGTTTCACAGGAAGACATTCTGTTTATGTCAAAGGTGACCAAAGGTATAAAACAAAAGAAAGATGGCCACTACGAACTTCCATTGCCATTCAAAACAGAGAGCCCGAATTTCCCAAACAACAAGCAGTGTGCTGAACACAGATTATCTTCATTAGAACGTCGACTCAAAGGGGATGAGAAATACTATAAAGATTATGTCAAGTTCATGAACGACATTATAACCCGTGGGGACGCAGAAAAGGTTCCAGAACAAGAGCTAGAGAACAAAGCAGTGTGGTACATCCCACACCACGGGGTTTACCATCCCCACAAACCTGAGAAAATACGTGTAGTTTTTGATTGTTCTGCACGCTTCAAGGGAACATCCCTCAATGATCACCTTTTGACTGGACCAGATCTCACCAATGCACTGGTCGGAGTGTTATGCCGATTCAGAAGGGGCCCCATCGCCATTATGTGTGATGTAGAGAGGATGTTCCATCAATTCCATGTCATTAAGGAACATCAAGACTATTTAAGGTTTCTTTGGTGGGACAAAGGTGATTTGAACTCTGAGCCTTCAGTGTACAGGATGAAAGTGCATCTTTTTGGAGCAGCTTCATCTCCTGGATGCTGTAATTTTGGACTCAAACATATTGCATCACAAGGCAGAAACAAGTTCAGCAGAGAGACTGTTGAGTTCATCCATAGAGGCTTTTATGTTGACGACGGCCTTGCTAGTGTAACTTCAACAGCCAAAGCCATACAGCTGGTAAAGGAATCAAGGGCACTTTGCAAAACAGGTAACCTACATTTGCATAAGTTTGTGTCAAACAGTGAAGAAGTGCTTGCATCAATTCCCCAAGAAGAACGAGCTCAAGCCAAAGATCAGAACATGGCTCTTGGAGAACTCCACATTGAGCGTGCACTTGGAATACAATGGTGCATTGAAGCAGACGAATTCCAGTTCAGAGTCCAAGTTAGAGACAATCCATTGACCAGGAGAGGGGTGCTCTCAACTGTCGCTTCAATCTATGACCCTCTTGGGTTCGTCGCCCCATTCACATTGATTGGAAAGCAAATCCTCCAAAGGTTGTGCAAAGGCAAGGTCAACTGGGATGATGATCTTCCAGACTACATTCTTCCACAGTGGGAAGCATGGTTAAGAGACCTACCCAAGCTGGCAGCTTTGAAGATCCCACGAAGCTACTCACAAGACATCGACGTTGTGCAGTATGAATTGCATAACTTCTCGGATGCAAGCCTCGACGGTTATGGTGCATGTTCATACCTTAGAGCAATAGGCAAGGAAGGAAAAATAAGCTGTTCACTCATCATGGGAAAATCAAGAGTTACGCCCATTAAACAAATGACCATCCCAAGGCTCGAACTGTCATCGGCTGTGACTTCAGTCCGCAATGCAGATGTAATCAAACGAGAACTGGAAGTCGAAAATCTAC
>JAMQGT020011854.1:0-72678 GCA_024447675.2 Pterophyllum scalare
CGCTGATGACTTTCAAAGAATAATAAATTCTGAACGTGCCACTCCCTGCTCTGTGGCATGCAGAGGAGATGAAGCTGCAACCCCAGAACAGGACATCCTGTCTTTGCTCTCTATGGGAGCGTTGATTAGCTGCGATGTGCTACAGTAATTTGAAGGTTTGAATGGTTTACCAGCAAAAAGTCTCAGAGGATGTGATAACCTCTGAACTTTTTATTCAAACTCAAATGTTTATTTGTATATTTGACCAGATTCTGTGGATTCTTCTCAGTTGCTGATCTCGTGTAATGCTGTTTTTACTCATTTTGTCATTTCAGTTTTGTCAGCCTGGAGGTTGGAGGCTCTCCAGGGATCGGAAAGCACCCACCTTCTTCACCGTTGTGCTGACAGATATTGATTCAGACCGACACTACTGCTCCTGCCTCACTTTCTACGAAGCTGAGGTCAACCTGCAGGTACGGCTGCAATACTCCCCGCTCTTTACCTTGGACTAAAACATGATATAATATATACAAAAAAAGGACCACATGAAATTAAAGGTGCAGGATTGCAGTCTCATTTCACCTTAATTATTTTATGGTGGCACTCGTTTCTCCTTTCTTCCCCTCTCAGTCTGAACGCACCACCATTTACCACTCCACGCAAACTCCAACTCCAGTGGAGTTGACAAGTGACGGATGAGGAGACATCATTTTAATGGAGTTGGAAACAACATTTAATTTTACTGTAACTGCGGTAGAAGCTTCCAAACAAGTGTGACACTGAGCGAGAACGAGCAGGCATAATGGTCGTAGTTTTTCTAGTCATGTCAATTCACTAGATCATCTTGTGGTTTTGTTAAAAACTTTTGCAAACAAACAAATAAAAACTCTTGGTGTAGCTAGAGTGAAATACCTTCCAGCTGCTGTGTCTTTGCTCTGCATTTGTTCGTAGCTTCCTCCATGCCACCTTAACTCCCCCGTTAGCAACCTGCGCACTGCCAGTGATGCTTCAGTCGTAGCCAGCATCGGCTCATTGTCACCGATATCCGATCCAGCTTTTCAAGTCCGAGATGTACCAATATCTGATCCAGATGTCAGATTGGTGCATTGCTGCCATGAGAGCGTCAGTAATGATAATACAAATCTCTAGCCACCTTTGCTCTTTACATTACCACCAAGGGCCTGATATCTAAATGATAATCCCCAATTTCCTGGAGTCTCCTGATGAGAATGAGGTCACGCTTATTCTGGTGTGTCTCATAACCATTAGAAACCCTTAGAGAGATATGACGGTTGGGCAATATGCTGGAACTGACTTTCTGTTTGTTTGTTTGTTTTAAAAGTCTTTGGCCCCCCCCCTTTTTTTTCTTTTTTTTTTTTTAGCTCTCAGGAATGCTTGTCGTGTGGTTGAGGTCTTCCAGAATGTCAGGCATTATTAGAAAACAGCTTGTTTCCATCCAGCCTAATAAATTGTGACTTGGCTGAGGAATTCTCTTCTAAAGGACAGGATAGCCTCTGCTCCCCTCCAGCATTTGATTTACTCGTGCATACAAGATTGTATTTGATTGCAGATTAGTGATCACAGCACCAATGTCCAAAACCACCATAAATTATTGATTACTACAGATTAGTTTCGATGGGATCATTTTTATACTTACCAATGATCTTGTTAACTTCCCTCCCTGCCAGAGGCCCACCAAGATAATTGTTTCACTGTGTTGGCCTTTGTTGGAGGCCTTAAATGACTCTGTCGCTCTGCCCAGTGTGACCTCACATCCTTTTGCATGTGGAAGGCGGTCGTCAATCACATTCCAGCTAGATTAGCTTAACATCTTAGAGTGAAATTTGAAATTGAGCTGCGTACGAGAAATGTGTCAGCTTTAAAATAGCACCAAGTCACTTTGGTGGAATGCTCAGATTCAGCTTTATTGTGGTGCATCCTTTCCTCATTACCATTTGAACTTGTGTGAAGCAGATCATAGTTACACAAACACTCATCTGGTTGGGTAACTGGGCACATTTTTCCATTTCAGTTTTAAAAGTATGAGAGGAGGACAATTTATCACAGAAAAGAAAGTAAATAAAGAAAATAACCTGACAACAGTTGTCAGAGCAACAACCACTTGTTGCTCTTGCAGCTCTGCCTTTCAGCTGTGTAAAGCATGTTAGAGTTTACAGATAAGTGGATCATCTTCATTCAGTACGGAAACTAGCTTTCGCTTTCATTCTTTCAATTCTTACACAAAGGCTCTGCAGAGAGCGTGAGTTGAAGTTAACAGCAGTATTTGACTTAGCATGAGGTGTTTTAGGAGAGGAAATGCTGAGAATAAGCTCTGGAAATAGTGTTTCAGGCAAACGTTGGAACCTTTTAATACTGTTCCAGAAATTTACCAGACATGATCAAAATTCTACAGGAAAGACTCAAACCAGTGGATTAAAGCTCAAATACAGTATTTGTTTCACACATATCAGAGGACTGTAAACACATGGATAATCACACAGTAACCGTGTCTCAAAATTTAAACCTGAAAAGTGAGACTTTATATATATATATATATATGATTTACACTGCTCAAAAAAAATAAAGGGAACACTTAAACAACACAATATAACTCCAAGTAAATCAAACTTCTGTTAAATCAAACTGTCCATTTAGGAAGCAACACTGACTGACAATCAATGTCACATGCTGTTGTGCAAATGGAATAGACAACAGGTCGAAATTATTGGCAATTAGCAAGACACACTCAATAAAGGAGTGGTTCTGCAGGTGGGGACCACAGACCACTTCTCAGTACCTATGCTTTCTGGCTGATGTTTTGGTCACTTTTGAATGTTGGTGGTGCTTTCACACTCGTGGCAGCATGAGACGGACTCTACAACCCACACAAGTGGCTGAGGTAGTGCAGCTCATCCAGGATGGCACATCAATGCGAGCTGTGGCAAGAAGGTTTGCTGTGTCTGTCAGCGTAGTGTCCAGAGGCTGGAGGCGCTACCAGGAGACAGGCCAGTACACCAGGAGACGTGGAGGAGGCCGTAGGAGGGCAACAACCCAGCAGCAGGACCGCTACCTCCGCCTTTGTGCAAGGAGGAACAGGAGGAGCACTGCCAGAGCCCTGCAAAATGACCTCCAGCAGGCCACAGAACAAAGCATTCAATGAGAATATTTCATTCATTCAGATCTAGGATGTGTTATTTGAGTGTTCCCTTTATTTTTTTGAGCTGTGTGTGTGTGTGTATGTGTGTGTGTGTGTGTGTGTGTGTGTGTGTATATATGTATGTGTGTGTGTGTGTGTGTGTGTGTGTGTGTATATATATGTATGTGTGTGTGTGTGTGTGTATATATATGTATGTGTGTGTGTGTGTGTGTGTATATATATGTATATGTGTGTGTGTGTGTATATATATGTATATGTGTGTGTGTGTGTGTGTGTGTGTATATATATATGTGTGTGTGTGTGTGTATATATATATATATATATATGTATGTATATGTGTGTGTGTATATATATTTTTTTTTTTTTAACTACTCAAACATACCACACTGGAAGCAGAAGGTTGTGCAAAATAAAGTCAGTACAAACAATTTTTTTTTGTTTTGTTTGTTTTAATCAGTAATGCATGTGTTAAAGTCAGTGATGCCACGTGAATAGTTTTGTTCCATTGGGTCATGGACATTGAACCTCTGGGGGTGCCTGGCACTGGGCCCTTGGCAGCAGATCATATGCGGCCTGGTCAAGGCCTTAGGCTCTTTGCCATGTTCATGGAGGGATTCTGAAGCAGATCTTGCATTGTTGTGAGCCACATTGTCCTCATGGGGAGGCCACTGAGTGACAAAATGCTTTTGCCATTTGGGGCTGGGGTGTTTGGTTTGCAGCAATGTTCAGATACCTGCTGCATGTCCAAGTGACATCCTGGCTGCAAGGACCCAAGGGTTCCCAGCAGAGCACTGCACTGGAAGATGATGATCGCTGTCATTAATTTTGCCTGTTATTGATTTTATTGATGTGGCTGATCAGTACATACTTTTAATTTTTAAAAAGGACACAGATACATGTACTAGTTTATAAAGTGAAAAGTTAATATAATTTATATTGAAAGCTGTCAGTATGGTTGTGATCTGCATAAGCATTAAAAAAAGCATGGAAAAGTTAATGATATGAAAATACAGTTTGTCTTGCAGTTTAACTGATACCTTTTACTAATTGAGATGTTTGACTTTGCTAGCGAGACACTTGATGGAGACACATGTCTGCTTGGTTTAGATTTCACACTCTAATGCAAAGACTGCACCTATAAACGTTTGCTCTCCATAACACCAGCTTATATTTTTTGGTCAGGCTCATATTAATCATTAGATCAGGCTATATTTGGCCTCATCCAGACCATCATGGTACTTCAAACAAGAGCACATTCCAGCATTTACCTCATAGCGGTGAAGATCTTCTTGAAACGTGAGGGTGTTATAACAATCTTAACTCTCTAAATTGATATCCTTATCTGCTCAGCTAGATTCCAGGGAGGGTCCAGACAGGCGGCGCAGGAATGTATTTTGTTAAATAATTGAACCAAATCCTAAGAATGATGGAGAAATGTGACCCCCCCCCGTCTCAATGGGATATTTTGATCCTACACTCCTTGGTGCTGGAGATACCTAAGCACTTGCGGCATGTTTTCACTGCCTGGAGAAATATACTAGATTGTGATAAAGGCTTTAGTTTGGAATGAGCGCCGAGAGATTGGCGCATAAGTGTTGTAATACAGCTCATGGATCACTATAGAGACCAGATCGGTCCTGTAAATTTTCTGTCTTACACAACAGATACTTCGCACTGTGCAGTTGTTAACTTGTTTGGTATTGCTGCTGATGGTTTGCATTTGCTGTGTTATGATGTGATCCTGGGAGAGGAGAAGCATTCATTTCCTAAACTCTAAGCAAATCTCCTCATTTAATCTTTTTCCCTTTGGAGAAATATTTTATTAGCATCGTCGTAATTTTAGAAATTCACTGAGTGGCTCTGGAGGGTGAACTAAGATGCAGCATTGTGAAAGAGGATAATTAATTGTCCAGCCTTTCATAAATGTGTCACCTCCTTTTTTCTTTTTCCTCTCTGTAGAGAAAAGAGCATTTTCAAACTTTTCTTTTTGGGGGGGGGGCACTACATCTATAAGTGTCTCAAGAATGCAGCTACCTACCTCAGGTTAAAGGTCCAACCATAAACCTGCATACAAATTTATATTTTTTTTTCCTGAGAAATGTTTAAAATGACACACGTGATGACTAATACATGCCAGATACATACTGGTACTGCGTTTGGTTTGAGGCATATAGTGTATTCACAAGTTAAACCAGCAGCTCAGTGGTGCTGGCATGCTCTACATAACTTCCTTTTTTTCATGTTTCAGGGATCAAAGAACATTGAAGCTGATGGAGATGAAGATGAGGAGGCAGAAGAGGATGGCCTGATCCAGCCAGCTCAAGTGTTTGCACCAAAAAGTCTTATTCTCGTGTCCAGGCTGGATTATCCTGAAATATTCCGGGTAATAAGATACCATATGATTAAATCTTGATTAAAAAAATATTTTTCTGTCTGTTTGGAAGAATTCTCTGAATTTTTTGTCAAATCTTTTGTTCATCTTGCAGATACTCATCTTCTTTGTTCTGTCTGCAAAATAGGTCAAGTTTGTTTAAGTGTAGGCATGCACTTTAGGAAAGTACAGGAGTTATAGGTGCATAACAAACTTTGATCTTTTCATTACAATCAGTTTGTGCTGACTTAAAGCCAGTCGCACCACCCGTGGTAATAACTTCACTAGCGAACCTTACCTAGATGTCAGTCAAACTGAGGATCTTTTGCTCATCGGTCAGAAAGTGTAAATGCAGACACTTATTAACCACATTAATGATTACTTCTTTCCCCTTTGTGTTGTTCTTACAGGGGTGCTTAGGCCTGATCTACACAGTCTACATCGATAGCCTGAGTTTCCCTTTAGAGGGACTGGTGGCCAACCTTTTTGCATTCCTGGTTCCTGTTGCCGGTGGATCTCAGGTAAGTCTGACCTGATAGAGAACATGCCCAAATACAGCAGTCTGCAAGCCACTTTATAGCTTTGCTATTGGCCTGTTACTGTCGGCCATGGGTCCAGGACCTGGCGCTAGAACTGGATAATATCAACCTTGTTCTACTGTGAGCCAGATTGTATTTGGCTGACTGAGGTTCAGTGATGCAAAGTGATGTTTGCTTTGCAGCCAGTCATGACCGTCGTGTTCAGGTGAAGTTCCAGTCATTTTCTATTATGTTTCTCAGAGAAAAAAATACTCGTAGGTTACAGTGGGGCAGGAAAGAAAAGTTCTTGAACTTTTATAGCAGTGTTCAGGACTGTATATTTGAAGCATCACTGCAGTAGGATCCCTCTTTATATAATAAAGTATTATTGTGGCCAAATTTCAGAAGATAACGCTATAAGTAAATATAATGAGCTGGGCATTGGATAATTTTATTAGACTATTCAAAACACCTGGAACAAAAAATGTGCCCTGTTCATGCTGCTGCAGTGGATTCACCGTTGTCATCTGATTTTGTTTTAAATGAGGAATAATGTGCTGTTAGAAGGAACGACTTGGCCTCTTCTCTTGTTCGCTTGCAAGACGCCACAAAAAAATCTGTCCTCAAATCTGCCAGACCCAAGCAGACTCATTTGTCAAAACAAAGCAGAGTTAAATGTACAGGTATGTCAGGAATTGTATGTATGAAGGCCCTGCAAGACCTTTATATGATACTGTGATATTGTATCAGAGAATACCTGTGCATAATCTGAATCAGAATCTGTAAAAATATTAAAAGCATAGCTGTTAGATGACCCATTTGACTTGTCTGATCAGAGTGGATACAGATTTGAACAGCACGCACTATTTGCAGTGCAAGAATCTCTTTATGTTGATGCAGCTGTGTGCCATATCAGTGATATTTTGGTTGGTGACAAGCAAACATATTCAGATGGTTCATTCAGTTCTGCACTTGCAGTATTTGCGTAGCGCTGACTGGCAGGCAGCATCTTCATGCCCTGCAGGCTCAGTGCAGTCAGTCATAAATCTGAACGGGTGACTGTCAGTTGTTGGAATTCTTGACCTTGTAGACAAGATGGTTGTTAAAGTGTTCTATTACTGTTTTCTGACTACTTCTTCTTTTTTTTTTTTTCCTTTTTACAGAAGCTGTTTAGCCTGGGAGCAGGAGACCGTCAGCTCATCCAGACACCTCTGAACGACACACTGCCTGTTACGTGCAAGAGTGTTGCTCTGCTCTTCCAGCAGCTGGGTGGGTCGAGTCACTGTGATAACTACTAACCAGCAATCATGAGCCACAACATGACTTGTTTATGACTTCATCAGTTTGTCATGTAGACTCCATTGCCACTCAGGTTTGACGACATCTCTGTTATAGTATAATATATATATAATAATAATATATATTATACTATTATAATCTGACAGCAGACACCTTTTAAAAACATTTGTTTTAAAGGATTAAATGTCTTAGTTTATTTAATAAAGTGGCTTTATGCACGTGACATATTTCATGTTTATTTTTATCAGATTTTTAAAGGCTCTGTGTAACTGTTAGACACACAGTGCCAAAACTACACTACTGGAGGACTTTTGCAGTGAGCCGTTAAGAGGTCAGATTAATTCTACATGAAATGTGTCTCAAGCAAGGCTGTGTGGTTTGCTCTGTGTCCCATCAGTATTTCTGTAATTTTGTCTGGGCAAGAAGGAGCCAATAATGAAGATTTGATTAGGTTTTGTGGTTTCACGTTGCAGTGTTTGCACAATATGTTAATGGTCCAGACTTAAACGATTTGAACAGGCAATACGTGCTCTGTTAAAGATACAGCGTGCCTGATTCGCGATGACTCAATCATGAAGGAGTCCAGCCCTATTTAGAGAGTGTGTCTATCATTTTTTTTAGCACTTGAAAAATTACAATTTGGCATAAGCCATGAAGTGAGTTTTTCTTTTCTTTTTTTTTTTACATTATATTTGCAGACTTTGGGGTCATTCTTGAACAACGGGGCTTATTTCACTTCTTGCATCTGTGAGCTGAGAGTGTGATTAAATGTAATTCACCTGAAATCTGATTTGTAATGGAAAGTTGGCCCTCATTTGGCCTCACTTGATTAGGAGAATGTGCTTCAAATCAGAGTAGATTCTATTTCCTGAGTGTATTAACACCATCCTCCTTTTGTTTGGAAGCAGCATGGGGGGGTGGGGTGGAGGGGAGGGCACACTCACACAATACATGCTATCAGGGTCATGTCAGAGTCATACATTTGTTGCCAATCTGGATCCACAAAACAAAATAATGTTGACATAATTACAAATCACGGCCAGTCAGTCTTCATAAACCTGCTTCCTTTAATCAGGACAGTACATTTGCAGCTCAGTGCTGCCTTTGAAGCAACAAATGGCATACAGTACATGTGTGCTGGAAAGATGAGCTGCACGTATTAGTTGTTTTTCAATGTTTAGAGTCACGTAAGAAGTGCAAAATGTTTACAGATTGGTCGCTTGGTCAGAAGTTCTGCATTAAACATTCAGATAGCTAAAACAACTCTTTCAAATATGCTGTATGTGCTTTTGTTGCATGCAAAGCAATACGTTATCACCGCTGAATGAACCTCAACAATTACAGAAAATTCCATCCATCCATCCATCCATCCATTCGCTTCCGCTTATCATGGTATTTGTATTTTTCATGACTTGCACGAAGAAAAGCTACTCTCACACAGCAGAGAAAATAAAGCAAGGAGATTGTTGGTATCGTTTTCATTTCATGACATTAACGTTGAATTTATCAAATATTGAAATATTCATTTTTGATATCTTCAGATTCTGATACAGTAGATTACATTACATGACAATATTTGACACGTGAACTTATGAAGTCACGTTTTCTTCATAAGTTACTTCAAAAGTGTAACTTTGGTTAAATAACTGTACAAATGTATTCAAGGCAATAGGTCTTGAAGCCATATGAACAAGTCCAGCCTAAATCTTTGTGCGTTTTTTAGGTGCATAAAGATTGGTAAACCATAACACTTATAAATATGAAGCCATAATCAAAGTTAAGTTATGGAATCCTCTTTTACTATATTTGTATATTTGTTTTGACAAAATCTTGCGTGCTAGTTTTTCTTTATACGCTTACTGTGGGTGGGATAGTATCTGATGAGTGTAGTACTACACTTAATGTCTTAGACAATGGATGGTTGATTGTGTGCCTTAATAATACATGGATGTAAATACATTTTGCTGTATATAAACACACAATCAGTCTGATATTTATCTTCTATTTATTTGTGTTTTATATGTCTTATATGTAGACATGGTGTTGGTATTATCCTTCTCATTCAATTCTTGGCAAGAATGTGAATTTTTAATCTTATTTGCCATAACGTTGAACTTATCCCTTCAGCAATAATAATGTTCCTCCATCCAATCATGTGTAATATATGCCACAAGGTTAATATAAACTTTTTTCTTTTCTTTTTTTTAATCATTCTGTCACAGGTTGTTATAGTAATTTTTGAGGTGCAGGATAAATATGTGCTTAAATCTGGCATGCAGAGTGTAAAGTTACAGACCTCGTCAGACATTAGTAGAGTTAATAATTCTTCCTTCCTTAAAGTCTGATTTCTTTGCGTGTTGATTGGAAAGTCAGCTGATGAGTTACACGTCAGCAGAGGACGAATGTGTTTTGCTTCCGTTATTAGCTCATCCTTACATCCATATAAGGATTTGGTAGTAGCATGGGGACAGGCAGGTCAGGACATCACTGTGTGCGCGCAGGTCACCAAGTCACCAGAGAGGAATGTGCTTTAAACATGTTACACTGCACAGGAAGTACACCCCCACCCCCGCCCGGGGGCGAGATAAAACCGACCATCAACAGCCCCGGTGTTGTTGTTTATTGCCTTTGTCTCTCTTCTGCTGTTGCTGCCACTTTTTATTTAGGGCTCGGAAATGAGTCGCTGTTTCCACGAGATAAGTAAACACCTGAACCTGAGGTGTGATTGTGAAATGGGAGCCTCAGATGAGTTGCGTAAAAAGCGCCACCAAAAATGCGTCATTGCAGGCTTGCTATGTCTTTTTCATTTCCAAAAGATTTTATATATATATATATATATATATATATATATATATATATATATTTTTTTTTTTTTTTTTTCTTTTTGAGGTGCATGTCTCCTGTTTATTACTGAAGTGCGCCATTCAGGCAGCCAAACATCCAGACCCAGCGCCCCCAGTGGTGCGGATATGTCTGCCTGTGTTCCTCTTTCCTTATCACTCCAATGTGTGATGAATTGGGCTGTCAGTTGCTTGATAGGAAACAATAACAGGAACTATAAACTTAGAATTCTTCCTGATTGTCGCATCAGTTTTTGAAATATTATTTATACTGTATGAGAGTGTGTAATTTCCTTTGTTTTTCAGAGATGACTTTTCACCTACCTTTATATACAGTGTTTCTGTATAAACGTCCCATTTGGTTGCGGAAATGTATTGTTTTTGGGTGGTTTTTGGTTTTCATGAGTCTGTTGGCACCAGTAGGTTATGTGACTTTCAACAGTGGACTGACTGCAGCTTATACAGTGATACTCACCCTTATTATAGCAGTTGCGCCAATTGTTCATATTTTATTTGCAGTTCAGGCAGCCACACAAAAAAGAGGCAAAAATAAATAAATAAATTAAAAAAACCTTAAGAAATATGAATAAATTTATTTGGGGGGATTTTTGTAAAATTTCAAAAGAGCAAAGAAAGCTTCATTTACATAGGAGGTGATCAAACAAAACATTAAAGCTGCAGTCAGCTGTGCACATAAAACGATACTGATAAGAAATAAAGTCGGCTGCCACCACAAATGCTTACTAATCAAAGACCTGGCACAACCCAGGCTGCATTACTGTAAGACTCTTTTTATTGAACTTCCTAAAAAGACTGTTGGAATGGCTGTTCCTAAAAACATTGTTGCATCAGTTCAGTGTTCTACAGAACTGACGTTAAAATTTATGTACTTGTATACAAAGCTGCAAGTGATCTTGGACCTGACAGCTTCTTGCTTTATCTATCAGACCTGCACCCTTAAATTCTTTACTTCCAAATCATTAAACATCAATTTAATCTTTGCAGAGAAAACTTTTTCTATTCATGTCCCCAGACAAAACACTGGGGAAATAAATACTACTTTAAGCCTTTTATAAGCCTTCATTAGTAGTGTAGTGTGATAGCGTAGATCTGAGAGGAATCTGGGGAGAGTGAGATGGGCAATGACACATGGTAAATGACCTGAGTTGAGCCCAGGCACCTGTAAGGGCTACAGACATCAATACATGGGCTGGATGCTATACCAGGTGAAGTACAGAGACACTCCATTCAGTCGACACTACAGTAAAACTTGAATACCTAAAAATACACACTTTTATAATTTTATTTGAAGAGTGTTCTTACTAAATATTGGACCTAATTTGAGAAATCAATTGCACTTTCATATTTCTACCATACAACCATACTGGCCTGTAGCTTCAGACAAATACTGCAACTTCTACACTAGAGCAGATGTATATTTATTATATTTTATATCCCAGTTATTATTTTTAATGTGTTTTCTCTCTCTCACACTCTTTGTTTTAAATTGCAGGATTTTATTTTATTTTTTCTATTTGTTAGTATTTCTAATCAGTTTGTTTGTGTGTTGCTATTATCTTTCTTCTCCGGTTTTTCAATACGTTTGTCTGTGAGGGGAGATTTTCCTTCTCACTGTTGCCAAGTGCTTGCTCATAGGAGGTCTGTTGGGCTTTCTCTGTAATTACCATACGGTCTTTACCATACAATATAAAGCGCCTTTAGGTGACTGTGATTTGGCACTATATAAATAAAATTTAATTGAAGGCTTTGAACCTGTTGATACGTGTTTTTTACTTGTGAAGGAACCTTTACATGCTAAATAAATGGACTTGTCTTAAAGGAAGTCACATTTTATGCCCTATGAATTCATCCTGTACTTTTCCATCACAGGCAGATCAAATTTTAATGAGTGTCCCAAACCTCAACCCTTCTATATTAAGAGTCCTCTAGCAACAATGAGTGTACAGAATATTTTTTCCTTAATCAGTGATCCGTCTTGAAGCTTTTATGGTTATCGCAGAAGTTTAAAGTGCACGTTGTTTGCTGTAATCTGTTTTTGAAGTTTTTGAAACTCCTCACAAATCAATTTTAGATGAATGATCTGGAAAATGTGAGTGTCACATTCCAACAAATACCTCATTTATTTCCTTCTCTGTTGTATTTTTTTTTTCTTCGTTTCAGGAATCCAAAATGTTCTTAGCCTGTTCTGTGCAGTTCTGACAGAACAAAAGGTCTTATTCCACTCCACCAGCTACCAGAGGCTTGGAGAGGCTGTGCCGCGCCCTGGAAGCCCTCATGTTTCCTCTTAAATACAGGTGAGCATGTGTTTGATATGGCTGGATGAGACAGATTCTCATGTGACTTTCCACTAACTCACCGACTGGTATTGTGACTTACTTGTCTTGTGATCTGACTGATCATTAACTTTGTTAATTTTTTATTCATTTCGGTAGAAACAGTTATGTCCAATTCACCCTTTAAGATCACAAAATGTAACCTTGTGTATCCTCTTATTTTTCTCCATTAACTTTCACATATGTGGTTATTTAACTTACTTCCCTTTTTACAACAGATTTGTGCATCACACTCACTCTTTTGAAACAAATCTTGCAAGAAAAGGTATTTTAAGCTAATCGGGCCAAGTGTGATCAGGGGCTCTTTAAACATAACTCAAAACAACAAAACGTGACTAAAGGAAGGAAGACCACAGGAGGAAGGAGACAGTATGCCTTTTTCACAGAAGACATTTTGAGGCGTCATTGTAGTAATATTAGTAACAGTTTTAATTGTGCACAGCCTGGATTTCCAGGTGATGTGAGTATTTCAGAAGATCTACTGGGATTTTCTCACACAACCATCTCTAGGGTTTACAGCGGAAGGTGAGCGGCAGTTGTCTGAACAAAAATGTCTTGTTGATGCCGGAGGTCAGAGGAGAATGGCCAGACAACAGTAACTGAAGGCAACAGTAACTGAAATAACCACTCATTACAACCAAGATTTACAGACGAGCAACTCCGAACGCACAACACATGGAATGTTGAAGCACATGGGCTACAGCAGCAGGAGACCCACACTCCTGTCAGCTTGGCAAAACCGAGGCTACAGTTCACGTAGGCTCACAGAAGATTGGAGAAAAAAATTGCCCGTTTCTGCTGCACCATTCAGATGTTAGGGTCACAATTTGGCATAGATAAAAACACAAGCGTGGATCTGTCCATGCCATCCTTTTATGACCACAGTGCAGACATCATCTGATGGCTGCTTCCAGCAGGATAACACACCATGTCACAAAGCTCAACTCATCTGAAACTGGTTTCTTGAACATGACAATGAGTCCACTGTAAATGCTTCTTTTTTTCCTTTGAAAAAAAAACTTTGAGAGCACAAACCGTCGTCAAACTCACACTCTGGACAGTTTTTCATTTTAAGGCAATAGTATTGTTTTCTTTGTTCTTTTTAAAAGTACTTTAAGCCATTTGTAGTGGAGTAAATTTTTATTTATGTGGCTTCATTCTTTCTTTTGGCAGCACTTTCTTTAAAGATGGAGCACATTTCGGGGTCAACTTGAAAGAAAGGCATATGTGAAATGTAAACATGAGATCAGAGGTCAAATATGAGATGATATTTGAATGCAAACTATAATGTGATATTTATCAGAATCTCCATATATCAGTATCATTTCCTAAATTTTGCCAATACAAATAAGGCAGCAAAATTTTAAGCAGTTTTAAAGATAAGACATTTTATGAAATTTTGACCTTATTTGACCTTGAAGAAGTCGTCCAAGGTCCAAAATAGTCTGATATTTAGAATCCCCATATATCATTTCCTATATGCCTATACAGTGTGTTGTCAATACAAACAAATACAAACAAAAACATAGTTTTAAATAGCCCCATGCAGCATTATTATCACTTTGCCCTTCAGATCAATCTGTCGACCTTGAAGGAGAGGTCAGAGGTCTTATTTGACATAATATTTTAAATCTTCATTTGGTACTTTCTCTATGTTAATAATGCCACACTTGTAAGAGTCATAGTTTCTAAGTTATAAGGCTTTTTGTCAATTTTTGACCAATGAAACGCACGCACACAAGCGCTCCCAACAACATAACCTCCTTGGCGGAGTTAATAAAACATTGAAACCATGAGGTTACTCTGCCATTCCCTTGCCTTGCATGCTGTGTTCTTTATTGTTTGCTCGGGCTGAGTTTGCCAACAGCAACAAAAATGGCTAAAGACAGCAGCGGTTTATTTGCCTGTCTAAGCTGCTGGAAGTTTGCACAAACACAGCCGCAAGTCTCAACAAACCCTTTTGTTATTTGAAAATGTTAAACCAGACTGACACCACACTGAAACGAGTCCGCTGAACGGCCATTTCAGATGACTGGTACGCAATCACGGTCTTTCTGTCTTGCAGGTAGAATTAGAAAGAGAATGTGTGTCAACAGGATATGAGATGCATGATGTCGACACACAGCGTTCTGAATTTTAATTATCTGGGGTTTAGTCCAGTTTTGACACAGCCCAAGTTTCCAGTAGACGATGATGATAATTTAACATTTCCAAATCTTGTAAAATTTGCAAACTCTATAAATGTCATCCGTGCTTTACTCTTATCACTTGAAATTAAGTTTACTCATCCGAGTTCCATTTTCATAATAGCGTGCAATCAAACACATCCTGTTCCCTGCGGGGAAGTATATTTTAAGCTCTTGGTTGACCAGTCATTGCATAATTCCTCTTAATCTGTCTTCCTAGTAAATTTGTGTATTTTCCGTGTGTTCAGCTACCCATACATCCCTATTCTTCCTTCGCGACTGCTGGAGGTGTTGAGTTCGCCCACTCCTTTCATCATCGGCGTGCATTCCATGTTTCAGAGTGAAATCCAGGATCTGGTGAGTGCAGATGTGTCACGGGCATCTAGTAATTTGTCCTACTTTAATGCAGAAGTCAAATATTATAAATTGTTGAAAGACACCTGTGAATCATTAACAAACACTAGAGTCTTTTAAGGTTTATTTTGATATCCTCAAAGCAGGGCTTGCTTGAAGGACTTGCTTTTTTTTACTGACCAGGAGAGTTTTCTTTTTTCTTTTTTTTTAGGGCATTTTTACACATAAGGGTTAATTAATGTGCCCCTTAACAAGATTTGTATTTATTTAGCTGGTTGCAGTTGAATCTCATCAGACATGCATGTTGTACCACACAGCGCGCCCTCCAGCTGCAGTAAAACTACCTTGTTTTGTGTCTTTTGATCAGTTGGATGTTATTATTGCTGACCTGGATGGAGGAACAGTAAAGATTCCCGAGTCTTTGCCCTTGCCCTTGTCCCTGCTCCCTGAACCTTTGTTACACCAAACACAGTCTACCTTGTCCCTGGTGAGCACAAACACAAACTCACACATGCACACACACATACACCTAAAACCCAAATTATTTAAAGATGATAAAATCTATAGCCGGCACCCAAAGGTTTTAAATATTCCTGAAGTCGGTTACCTTTGAATACCCTATAGACGAAATGGGTATCTCCTTGTTTAGCTCTCACAAAGTGCACTCACAAAGTTCTGCAACTTCAAACAGAAAAGGAAAAACCACACCTGATTTAAATTTGGCCGCTGACCCCTTTAAGGTTGTTATATTGTAAAGTGCTGTGAGCACTCCTTAGAAATTCGGCCACCAGAGTTGAGACACTAGTAGTGGACTTGCTATCATAGCTGGTAGGCTGAAAGGACATTGAAGCAAGTATTAGTATTAGCACTTCATAACCAGACAGCTGGGACATGGGTATTGTTACCAAAACAAACATCATCTCTGCCATTTCTAGAATAATCTTTTACACTTAGTTTATTGGACTGTTGTTGCTGGTGGTGGTGGTGGTGTCAGATTATTTAGAACAGAATGGTGATGGAGGTGTTGGAGGGGGTCCCCTGTGTATTTTTGTCTACAGGCCCAACAGACTGTAGAATTGCCACTGTCTGTAATATCCTGAGGTGTCCTTAGAGTCATTTTTCTGGCCAAACTTTTGAGTCTTCGTTCACCACCTGCCCTACTTGCTGGATTTGGCACTTCGACTCTTCGCTTCTTGAAAATGAGAATTAGTTGAAAGAATTCATTTTGATGCTGATGAGATCATCCAGTTGCCATCAGATAAGTGCAGGGAGTCAGAACAAAGCTTTCACATTGTGATCTGAACATAGCCAGACTGCAGCGAGTATTCCCTGGAAGTCAGAGGAGAGACAGACTTGAAGGGAGGATCAGCTGAATTAGAATCGGGTATTTTTCCCTTTTTTAGGACGGAGTTGCAGAACCTCTTGATTGCACCAAGAACATGTCTGTCATTTCATCTTTCACAAAGACATCAAGAACACACATACAAACTTAATCAAATAATTGAATTCTTAGATTCTGTTAGTAAAATGTTTATTTTCCCAATAAAATCATGAGACACTTCTTGTTTACTGCATTGCCTGGTCATTCACTGTGCACAAGCAGCGTTTATTATGTTGATATTGGAATTATTCAAAGTGGTTTTTCATTTAAAAACTTGGGATTAATGAAAACAAATGTATCATCTGAATAGGTTTTGCACCCTGATTTGGAGATAGCAGACAATGCATTCCCTCCACCTCGCACTGCAGCCTCCAACCTCAAGCTGCTGGTAAGTCAGGAGTGTTAACACTTGGCCTCATTTCATTCACGATCCTCAGTGTATTTCATTGTAAGGAGTGATGTCCTCCTCTTCCCACATGAGGAGGACAGACTGTCCCAGAAAAAGTCTCTTATCACAGGAGGGTTAGCGTTGGAGTGGGGGCACTAACTGAGGGTAACCCATAACCCTATTGTATAATTAACTTATCAGACTGCATTTGTGGCATAGCTGTTTGATGTGTAATGTGCATGTGTGTGTATGTGTGTGTGGATTTCCAGGACAAGGAGGTGAGGGCTGTCTTTCTCAGGCTGTTTGCACAACTCTTCCAGGGCTACAGGTCCTGCCTGCAGCTCATCCGCATCCATTCTGAACCCGTTATCCACTTTCACAAGGTAAGAAAACGACATAATGAAATTTCCAATGCTAAAATTAGCATTTTGCAAAAGCTTTTGATTAAACTCCTTAAGCAATTCCTCCCTTGCAAACATGATATTCCATCAATCTGCCAGGACTGTTTTAGCCAGCAGTGTGGGTGGACTTGCACATAAAGACCTGACAGATAAACTTGTCAGAGGTGTATAAATCGGGTGTTTGTGTGTGCATGTCTGTGTATGCATGCTGTTTTAAACGTGTCACAGAAACTTCGTGACTCTTCCATGATGCTATCCTTTTGTTTATGCAAACTTCGGACACAGTCCCGTAACCTTGGGCAAAGCCGGCGATGAGCCATATGAAACGTATTAGGTTTACATTTTTGTTTTGTGCTGGGGTTTTTGTTTGTTCGTGTCTGTGGTGTCTCCGTGGTAACCCATCAGCAAATCACCCTCAAAGTACCCCACATGGATCACATTATAAACTAAAGCTCTGCTTATTCGCCTGGAATCCTGGAGTGGGGGAGAGGCTGGAGTGAACTGTGTTTTATCTCCTCTAGCCACAGGCACATATAATTATGCGTAAAGTAAATTAAATTCATTTGCATGTAGTCATTTATAGCTGGATTTATTTCCCTTTCTGTGTGTACTGAAGAATTTATCCACATTGCAATGATAAAAGTCCCCCTTGCAGAGATATTTTTGAAGATTTTGCGATCATGTTCTAGAAATTGCTATGGCTATGCTTGTTTTCCAGTCTGTAGTAAATCCATATGAACACGACTGCATTGCTCCCATCTGTATGGAATTGTAACGGCTCTAATTTGACATTATCCAGACGGCCTTCCTGGGCCAGCGAGGCCTCATTGAGAATGACTTCCTGACCAAGGTTTTGGACGGCATGGCCTTTGCTGGCTTTGTCTCAGAGAGGGGTCCACCTTACCGAGCCTGCGATCTATTTGATGAGGTGCTGTACCATGATGCACCACTGAAACCTTTCACAGTTTAACTTTAAATGGAGAA
Source organism: Pterophyllum scalare (assembly GCA_024447675.2). Classification (NCBI taxonomy): domain Eukaryota; kingdom Metazoa; phylum Chordata; class Actinopteri; order Cichliformes; family Cichlidae; genus Pterophyllum; species Pterophyllum scalare. The sequence continues at coordinate 18,213 of JAMQGT020011854.1, forward strand.
GCTCGTACATAAACATCTTTTCATTTGATTGACCCAGTTTCCAGTTTAAATTTTGTTTTCATTATTTTTTGGTGTGCTTTGTAGTTGGTGGCCTTAGACTTCGACAGCTTTAAGGAAGAGGAGGTCAACCCTGCCAAACTGCAGAAGCACATCAGGGAGCTCTCCGAGCAGCTGTACAGAAATGTAAGGCTTCATGCAAGTAACAACAACTAAATTTCTTCTGTCACGTTGGTTTGCTGCATAGGTCTGATTTTCCTCATTCCTTATAGCCTGCTCTACATGTATGCTCCTGCAAATCTACTTTACTTCTAACAGTCAATCCCATTAATAACATGTTGTTTCCTGGTGGATATACATTAGGAGAACCCAAACCCCCACATGGCATTCCAGAAAGTGCCTCGGCCGTCCGAGGGATCCCACCTGCGTGTGCACCAGATACCCTTCCCTGTGCTAGATGAAGAAAAGGTGGAGAAGCTTATGCAGGAGGGTATAGCAAAATATAGCAGTGTACCTCCTTCTACACGACTTGAGAAAAAGTGTGTAGTACCTGCTGGACCACCTGTTGGTATGACCCACTTTAAAACCCTATTATGCACAAAATATACATTCCACAAAAGTGTTTGCCTGCAATTTTTTATTATAAAAAGTATTTCCCCATACATTTGTCTATGTTTATTCCAGCATCCATCATGGGAAAGTGTGGCTCTGTGTTTAACAGCGCTCGCAGGCTGGAGGTTGTGAGGAACTGCATCTCGTTCATCTTTGACAACAAGACTCTGGAGACTGAAAAGGTGATGCATGCTAAACAAGCTCATTAGACATCCGTGTTTTGGGTAACACCACTTTTTCAGGTCAGTGTGGAGCTGCAGGTTTCTCCTCACCTTTATAGTCCTACTATCTCCCAGCTGGCACACAGACACTCAGAAGTAGGAATGAAGAGGGCCTGTAATCAATCTTTCTGCATCTCTGTGCCAGGCTAAGTTGCCAAGCAATAATTACAACTGGGACTGATCAGTTGGGACTGTCTCATGTGTTTGTCTCTGCAAGTATTTACGCTGCACAGGGATCATTCCTCAAACTTTTATTTCACACTGTAGCCTGATATTTAGGAGTTCATAGGTGAACAATCAGTCCAATGTGAATCCAGTGTGTTTAAAATGGGAGTGACAGTTGCTTTTTGTATCCCTATCATTTCATACAGGAATTATATTATCTGGACTTGCATCTGCATGCATCGAGTAAAACTGCATAGCAGGAATTCTCTGAACCCCCCATGAGTTTGTAAATCTTTGATTGACGTACGGTGTCGGTACATACATTGCTGTGGGAAAAAAAAAAGTATTTGCTCCCTTCCTGATTTCTTTGTTTTTTTGCGTATTTGTAACTATTACAGGTTTCAGATCATCAAACAAATTTTAATATCATACAAAGATAACCTGAGTGAATACAAAATGCAGTTTTTAAATGATGATTTCATTTATTAAGTGAAAAAAGTTATGCAAACCTGCCTGGCCCTGAAAAAGTAATTGCCCCCTATAAACGGAATAACTGGTTGTGCCACCCTTGGTAGCAAGAACTGCAATTAAGTGTTTAAGATAACTGGCAATGAGTCTTTCACATTGCCGTGGAGGAATTTTGGCCCACTCTTTTTGCAGAATTGTTTTAATTCAGCCATATTGGAGGCTTTTGAGCACAAACAGCCAGTTTATGGTCATGCCAAAGCGTCTCAATGGGATTTAAGTCTGGACTTTGTCTAGACCATTCCAACACCTTCATTCTGTTTTTTGAGCCATTCAAAGGTGGACTTGCTTGTGTGTTTTCGATCATTGTCCTGCTGTATAACCTGAGTGCAATTTAGCTTCAGGGCACAAATCAGCATTTTCCAGTAGAGATCAGAATTCATGGTTCCATCAGTTACAAGTTAAATCGTCCAGAATCTGAAGCAGCAAAGCAGCCCCAGACCATCACACTACCACAACCATGTTTGACTGTTAGTATGATGTTCGTTTTATGAAATGCGGTTAGTTTTGCCGAGCCTTTGTGTTCTTTTTGATCAGCAGTGTTTTTCACCTTAGAACTCTCCTATGGATGCCATTTTTTGCCCAGTCTTTTTCTTATTGTTGAATCATGAACTCTGACCTTAACTGAGACAAGTGAGGCCTGCAGTTCTTTAGATGTTGTTCAGGGTTCTTTTGTGACCTCCTGGATGAGTTGTTGATGTGCTCTTGGAGTAATTTTGGTAGGGAGGCCACTCCTGGGAAGGTTCACCACTGTTCCAAGTTTTCTTCGTTTATTGGATAATGGCTCTCACTATGATTCACTGGAGTCCCAAAGCCTTAGAAACAACTTTGTAACCCTTTCCAGGCTTTCTTCAGATAGATGTTAGTGACTTTTTTTCTCAGCCATTCTTGAGTTTCTTTAGATCATTGCCCAGTGTGTTGCTTTTGGAGATCTTTTACCCTGCTTCACTTTGCCAGACAGGTTCTATTTAAGTGATTTCTGGATTCAACAGGCCTGGGAGTAATCAGGCCTGGGTGTGGCTAGTGACATTGAACTCAACTTTCTAAAATATGTGGTTAATCACAGTTAAGTCATGATTTAACAAGTGAAGCAATTACTTTTCCCACTCAGGGCCAGGTAGGTTTGGATAGTCCGCCCCCCCCCGCCCCGAATAAATAAAATAATTTTTGTATTTATTTGGGTTATCCGTCTAATATTAAAATTTGTTGATGATCTGAAGCATTTAAGTGAGACAAATATGCAAAAAAAAAAAAAAAGAAGAAGAAATCAGGAAGGGGGCAAGTACATTTTAATAACACTGTAGTTGGTAAAGGGTAAATAGTACTCTTCTTTCTCACAGAGTTGTTTTTTGAATGGTCTTAAATTACTGATAGTTTGTTTTTTTTTGTTCTGTCTTGTGCTAATCAACTTCTCCTCTCAGGTCAGTTACTTCTTTCTAAAACTCTCTTTCTTCATCTTAACAGACGCTGCCGGCTGCACTGCGTGCACTGAAAGGCAAGGCAGCCCGCCAGTGTCTAACTGAAGAACTCAGTCTCCATGTTCAGCAGAACCGCGCCATACTGGACCACCAACAGTTTGACTACATAATTCGTATGATGAACTGTGCCCTTCAGGTCAGTGACGTGACAGATAATCCTGCCAACACAAGTCACAGACTGTTTCATCTGTACTGTAAACATGCGCAGTCAGCATTAAAAAAGTCTGGATTGTTTTTACCCCTGCAGTGTGGGGGTCTAGTTCTACAATCAGTCAACTCATCGAGAAATTGAAAAGCCTAAAATTTTAATAATCAGCTGACTGCTTAAAGTTGTTGTAAAGTCTTTATTTGTTCCAGATTTGGGTTTTGGTCTGTGATTTTAAACAAAGCAGTCGATTTAACCATGTCATCTTGGGTGGTGGTTTTGCATTCTAAGAAAATAAATACTAAAAAAGTAAATAATGAAAGAACTACACAAACCTAATGGTTTGTGTAGTTTAGTGAAATTTCTTCATAATTTATAAGGCAATGCATTTAATCAAAACTGTATATAAATAAAGTTATTTTTCCCTCCTCACAAAACAGGTCTTTCTTAGAAATTGTGCTCTGTCCATATGGCTTCCGCCAAACTGTGAATATCAAAATTCCTGTTATTCTTCTCTGATATTTTTTTAACAAAACATTTTATGTAAAGCTAATATACAGAAGATATGTTTGACATGCATGTAAATATTTTAGTTCAGTACCACACGGTGTATCTTATGAGTTTCATGAGTGGCTGTAGTTAGCCAGGCAGTAGTACTTAAGATCACAACTCATCTGCAAACACTCGCAAACCACTCGCCAAGCTAGGGTGAAACTGTGAAAAATATGATGCAAACTAGAAAGGGAGAATGTTCACCTTCAAAGTAAAAGTTTTGCCTTTGCACATTTACTGCACATTTACTTTGAAGGCAAACGGTCTCTGTTTCCATATAGCCCAGAGAGTAAAAGTTTGCAGTAAATGTGTTTGCACACAAGTTGGTGCCTTTCATGGAAACTAGGCGCAACCGTGGCAGTCTGCTAGAGACCAAAGTTATCACAAGGAGGTTTTTGGGGCACCACCCCCTTTGCCACCACCAGCAGCCACTTGCCAGCTAGACAGGGAATGCACATTTTTATCTCGCTATCAGAGGTTGCCAGGGTGTCGCTGATCAATCTCTAGGTCTGTGTGACTGATGCCTAACCTGTGCCTTGCAAGCCTGCTCTTAATCTTCAGTAATTTATTTATTTTTTTTATTCTCAAGTTTGTCTTCATTTGGAACAGTCTGACGTTGTGTCATGAGACTTAGTCTCAGCCGTGCTTCTCATTATTTATTAGATAGTATGTTTGTGTCTTCCTGGTGCCCTCCTGGCTCAGCTATTTGTCAAAGTGAGTATGTAATGTGTTTTGTGCAGTAGGTTAAAGCTTCACTCAAACAGGGCAGTTGGTCCTAATTGGTAATTCCCCTTGTTTTATAACCATGCATAAACCTATCAGAGGGACTTTAAAAATTTAAATACTCAGCAAGTGCAACATTTATAGAGATTCCAGTCATTCCAATAACAGAAAGCCAATGAATCCCACCATCTGCTGCTCCAGGGACGTGCAGTACGTGTCATTTGTTTCAGAGTTGTTAAAATGAAGTGCAAAAAAGAAAAAAAAGGGAAGAGAACAGTTGTTTGTTCATCCCTTTTGCTGTTTGATCATCTTCATTTCCAGGAGCAGCGACTTTCATTGATCTGCATTTGCCAAAAAACCTAAATCCTTTTAAAACCACAATCTATTTTAGTTAAACAGTCTCTTAAGTATAAACCAATGCAAAGCTGTGTGCTCACTGTATCACGTTATTGCATTGGTGTCTGACTGCAGCAAAGCCAGTGCATCATTTTGTCTTTACAATCAGATTTTGATGTGTTGGTTGTGTTTTATAAAATTCTGCACAACTGGAACTAAAGTGTTCTTTAACTAATGAAACTAAACTAATGAACTGTGCAGCACCCCTGTGAAGGATCCCAAAAGGATATTAAGGAGTTCTACAGTTCTTATTCAATTAAAGACGGATTCTGTTGAACAGGTAATTATTACACACGTCTAGAAAAATAGAGAGGTCATCTGTATCTTCTGTGCTGTCTGCAATACAAGCGAGTGAAACTACAGTTTAATGCTGAAATTAACTATTTTAATTTGATCTGTTCCTTTAATTGCAACATACAAATAAATGTTAGAAGTAAATGGATTTAAAAATAATGCTTTCCAAAGTAGTAAAAACACTTTTGCTCTTGAAGCCAGGCTGGCTTTCACGAAACCTCTTGGCCGTGTTTTTGCGTGGGGCCAGTGATTACTTTCATATTCTGTTCTATGGCCTTTGTTTCAATACCCAGCCAAATAAGGACCCCAAAAAGAAATTACAGAGCCAGCCGGGTCATGTGTCTCTGTGTGTGTCTGTGTGTGCAAAGGTTCTTCAGGGCTTAACAAAGCCAGAGTGATCTATTCTGCAAAAAATGTTCATGTTTCTTGTGTGATGACAGCCACATGCCTTCTTAGTATTTCTGGCACATGTGTTGATGTGACACGTTGATTTGCAGTGACATCATCATTAAGAAACCGCTTACACTTACTTTTATCGTTAAACTGTCAGCCTCAGGCGACAGTGTGACATTTCTGTTCTCTGGTTATAATCGGATTTTTTCTTTGGAAAGTTTCTAGGAAGTGCTGTGTAGTACATACACTGTAGAGTAGGTTAAAGGTTAGGGCATTGGAATCAGACGGAACTACGTCTTGGAAGTACGTGTTAATTAGTCTTTTTTACACATTTTGTTAGTCACAAATCAGTGCTAACAATCTGTGAGTGTCTGTAAGAAATTTACAGTTACACATTTTTTCCTGTTTAAACATCTGTTGTAGTCCTTATCTGTGCTGTGTTTCTCTGCCATGAGTAATGCCCCCCTCATTGAGGTATTTCTGTTAATTGCTTGCTTGTGTGCGTGCGTGTGTGCGTGCGTGTGTGCATGCGTGTATGCACTGGTCAATGCTCTAGCTTTTAGAAGTAAAAGTTGCGCAAACCATGTGGGGGAATGATCCCTGCTGTAGATGTATCCTGGCATCCCAACCATTTCCTGTCGGGTAGGATTATTAGCCTTCTGTGCTCTGCTCTCTCATGGCCCGGAGCATCATGATGGTGCTCACTGACACGCTCTGAATGGAGGTTTACTGAGAGAGGGTATTAGGGTGCGAGTTCCACGGGAAGTGACTTCAGCAGCGTGGAGTCTATGTGTCGTTTATGATTCCGAGCTCAACCGTGTGACGTGCAAAAGTGTGCAGTACTGCACGTTACACACAGATGTTGTTGGGTAAGAAAAAGAAAGAGGCACTCCATCTAACTGTCCTGTATGGACTGTAGATTGCCAAGTTTGAGCTGATGAACCCTAATTTACCCTTTACCCTCACCCCTCCACTGTAGTTTGAATGCTGCCGATTGCACTTTAATCACTTTGAACATTTCCTTTGATAGTCATTACTGATTACATTTGTACATTATTTAGCTCATAAATTAGTCTCTTGCTGTGAGAAAATGCCCCCCCCCCGTCTGCCTTAGTGGTCTTGATGGACTGCCTTATGTAACTCACTGGTCACTGGGAATCTGTACTCTGTATCATTCCCATGTTCGGATAAATGTTTTGCAAGAGTGTCCACCAGTGTGGCCAGGTAAACATCAGTGTTAATCGGATATCGTGCTTTCACTACGGAATTTCTGTTTGTTCTTCATCCGGATGACACAGACATCAACTATGTTACTTATTTTGCCTTATTCCCCTTCCTATTTGTAATTCCAGACGTGATTAACAGTAATAGGCTCTGAGGCAGGGCACGGCTGTTCGCCTATTGCGGTGAAAGTCTCATAAATGCATGCCATGCAAGTGTCATCCCGCAGCTTTCCTGGAAGGTGCTAACACAGGAAGTTACTGCTTGTTCACATCCTACTGAGTTTCTGTCACATGGTCAGCCTTTTTGTGTTTGTCCATTGCATACGTGTCTGAGACAGAATAGTGGTGTTAGTAATCCTTGCTGTTATAGCTCCAGGAGCCTAAAGAATGAGGGAAAACGGTTAGACAGGCAGTAAATAATGGAAGGAAATGGAAACTGCAGGGTGTCCGCACAAATAGAATTGTGGGGATGTCCAACAGACTCTTCTCCGTCTATTCTTGAAAACCCAAATAGCATATGTTAGCCACGAATTCCCCACTCTGCACTGTATGGATCTATTTAGTGCTGTGACAATTACTGTGTCCTAAATGCAGTACCTGTGTCAAGTGTTTGATTGACTGCAAACACGCATTCAGTCTAATCTGCTGTAGATTTCACTGTTATCTCATCACTTTGTTACTTGACCTCCAAAGCTTTTGAGCTGCCACTTAGCTTCTCTGTCTGCTCACAAGAGATTAAGGTGGAGGTTTTTAAGTGATAAGTGTGGCTTAAGTGAAGCTGATAAAGTCTACTTTATATGAGATGTGACATGCTGAAGTACTGTAGTCAAAAACCTTGTAGAGTTTTTTTGTTGTTGTTTTTCCCATCTGAAGCCAGGCTGGGACCATTTCAGTGATGATACACGTCGTCCTGACTTTCTGTTCCACAATAGTGATAACGCTCAACGCTAAATTTCCATCTTTTTCCTTGGAATAATACTGGTTTGTAAAGTATTCACACTTTTCTGCCTGTGCATTTCCACTTGTTGTTCTATTTTGTCTGGGGTCTGTGAACTCCTGTGACCTGCAGCATTGTTAAGGATGCTGGGTAAACAATGCTTTTGGTGCTGCTCCAGTGGGCTGGAACGTTTTACTGCAGCCCAAATGACTGCAAAGAAAAAATACGAGCAACGAGAACACAAAAACAGAAACTGTGTTGCTTGAGTCGATGGGGGGCAGGCTTTCATGTGTTTTGCATTTTCTCCCCTCTGTACATTCTTGCATGTGTGCGTTTTTAGGAATGGTGGTAACAGAGGCCCCCATTACAGACCGCTATCAGAAAGGGGAGCATTCCTCTGCCTATCTCCCCCCCGTCCAAAATGAGGGACTCTGATAGTGTGGTGCACAGTTTTTGAAGAACGCACTCATGTTTTTAAGATTTCTGTGTGCGCTCTTGTTTGCATTTGCATGTGATGTTAGAGAGCACAGTCGGTCTAAAAAAATAGATAAAGAAAAATTTAAGAAAATATTTGTCATACATGTTTTTCTGTGGCTGTGGGGTCCCACTCAGGGTTATCCGTGAGGCACCAGGTCAGAATTAGTGCTGTTGTTTGTACATGGTCTTCAATCAAGTTTCCTCTGGCCGCTTTCATTTAGAGAGTTCAACGAATAAATCCCAACAAAGCTTACCACAGATAAGTACCAATTTCCTGTGGGTGAAGTACTTTTGAGTCCAACTTGGCTCTTTTTCTTTTGTTCCTCATTGTTTTCTATGTTCTGTGTAAGTAAAGTTTAGTTTGGGCCCCTAGGTCCCTCCCACCATAAGCCTCTCGTGTAGTGTTTGTCTTAATACCATCCTTTTATAAGCACCATTAAGCACCGCCTCTGTGACCTGAAACAGTCTCAAATACAAAGACACTTTGGAATGGTGTTTAAATGTCAAAGAGGGAATATTTTTTTACCCAATCCCTGATTTAACATTAAAAAAAAAAATCTATTAAAAAAAAAGAAAATTGAATTTGCTTTCTGGCTGGTCGTGGCTGCTTGATTAATGGACACAGCATTTTGTAGCCAAACTGACTGCATTTTACGCAACATCTTATGATTTTTCTTTTTTCTTCTTCTTTGAATTATCCTTGTATGGCAATCTAGTCGAATCAGTATCAATAAATTGAAGACTGGGGCTCTCTGACAGTTGTGTCAAGGCAGGGATTATATAAGATGATTGAAAGCATATGTCATAATGGTGCAAAAGAGCAGAGTGAGTGGATTTGGCAGGCCAGTTTTTGAGCTTTGCCCTGACATTTAACAAAACAGTGTCTTTATGCAACAGGACGTTCGACTTGCTGAAGATGGATTCTTTGCCACCCAGTGTTTTTCCCCAAATCGCATTTCTGCATTGCTAATTTGTAGCAGTTTATCAGTGGAGCCCTGAAAGGCCAAGTTTCTTCTGTTATCTTGCAGTTTAAACTTCTGTTGCCCATTAAGTTATCAAAACTGATTGCACTATCATCTGTGTTGGAAGTCATTTGTTTTGGGGTTGAGAAGGTGGTCTCACAGAGTTTTTGCAGCATGCCTCCCGCTGTTTTCCTGCCCTGCTCTCACTTCTCCCCTACTTCTCACCCCACAGGACTGCTCCAGCTCTGAGGAGTTCACAGTGGCTGCTGCACTGCTGCCCCTGTCAACAGCATTTTACAGGGTAAGGAAATTATTTCAAAACAAGGAAGTATGCGAATTGAATGTAAATCTTCTCTTCCACCCATTTTCTTTGTTGTGCATTAATGTACATATTCTTCTAGGTCAAATATATGGTGGAAAGGTATCATCTAAAGGATCAGGTTAACCAAAAAACTGAAAAGAAATACATAAACATAAATGTGAAAAAGGTTTCCCTGGACTCTTTGCAGTCCTGTGACAAACTAAGCACACCTTTGCTGCTTCCATAGGAATTAAGAGGGTAAGTAACAGCCAGATGCTTCCAGTCAGATGCACTTAATTGATTGATTAGCAACAATTAATCAATTGCAGAAGTTTTGGCAGTTTGCTGGGCTGCAGCATTTACTGTAAATGTGTGTTAACACAATACCACAGTCTTTCCAGGAGTGGACATTTGAGCAAATTCACCCCAGAGTCAGTCCATGTAATGCTCAGAGAAAGTATAAAAATCCCAAGATCTATGTCCCGGGCCTTAGTCGGCACGTTAAATGCTGAAGTTCATGACATCGCAATCAGGAAAAGACTGAATAAGTAGTTTCCAGGAGAAACACACCGCAAGACTTTTGAAGCAGTGTCCTTCGGACAGATGAGCCCAAAGTAGAGAAATCACAGCACATCAGCACAAAGACCTCATAGTAGCAGTCAAGCACGGTGGTGACGGGGTGATGATTTTGGCTTGCTTTGCAGCCAAGTTGCAAGTTATTGTTGATAAAGGTTGTTCTGTGAGCTGTTATATCAAAGGGTGTGCTTAGTTTTTCACATGACTGCATACAGCTGTGTGAAAAATAAAGTTCACAGGACTCAATGCAAATTTTACCCCCCTGTGGTTTCTAGTCATGCATATAACTGTTTCTAAACACCACTGTAAAAACTTTTAGATGAATGGTTTGTTTGTTTGTTTTTCTAGCTTCTCAAAACACTGATAGGTGGTATTGGATATTTCTTTGCAGAAAATCTACTTCTGCAGAGTCGGCTTTAACCCTGTTAGCCTAAACATGTTAGGGTCTGAGCATATATGTGTCATCAAACTGAGAACTTCTAAACATGGACATGGGGGTTAGGTTGAGCTGGACAGTGTTTGTCAATATTTTGGACTGTCACTGTCTGGAATTCCACTGTGGCAATCTTTTGAATTTCATTGTGTTTTGGTTTCTTGCTGGCTATTGTAAATTGTGGATGGGCTTGTGTGCACAGCTGGTTTAAGGAACTGAACTGTGAACCTTTTCCCTTGTCTTCACCCTGGCCTAACTACCACCACAAGTGTGATTATGCAAAAACAGTTAAGTGTTGTAACAGCTGATTTAGGCTAACAAAATACATCAGGAAGGCAATACATCAGCTTTAGATTAGATTGCATATCAGCCAAAATGTAACCAAAAACTGGATACAGCGCCTGATACATGCAGTAGCTTGTCAGTTTTTTCCCCCGTGTCCCGTCCAGCACTTACTGTGGTCCTCTCTCAAAAACAGATTCTATCCTTTAAAAAAATAATTTGTTATTTGTTCATGCAAATAATAATATAGCTGTCTATCTGATTTTTGCACCTCTCAATCATTAATATTGCTGGCAGCAATATTAATGATTTGTACCGTGTATCAAGTGTTAGTTGACCTTAAGCACTATAGAGAAGTTTTTAGACCGGGAATAGCCAGAGAGAGAACAGCTTTCTTGACTTTTCAACCTTTGCTGGAAGCAAGCTGTATTTTAAAGCCAGTCGTGTCCTTTGGTTTCATCTAATCAACCACAACTATGTCCTAGCAGCTTACTTGTTGCTATAGGGACAGACACAACTGTCCACACTGGCTTTTTGTTGGATACCAGTGCCGTACCCTGATGGGCTGGACTGGGACCTGGCCCGTTGTGTGTGACTTATCCAGTTCACATGCCACAGACTGGCGTAACTTTCTTTGATGAGCCGTACTTGTTGTTTTGTTTTGTTTTCTCATTTCTTTTCGAGCCCACCAGCACTGAAAATTCATCAGTTTCTCTCAGAATCTCCCATGTAACATTACTTATCACTACAAAGTGGTTCCTGTCCCAACTACATTAACTAATCATAAGTCACAGTTACTATACACTGCAGCGATTTCCTGCTTTTTCAGTGAAAAGATTAAAAATAATTCCTTGTGTGGCACAGACAGCTTGTTAGAAGCGAAGGCATTTGGGCCAACCAATATTTCTCTGTTATTTACAGATGATTGGAATTAATGACAGCATTGAGTCATGCTTCATCCAAATGGGGAAAAGTAAAGTGAGGTCAGGAGGGAATCTGCCAAAAATGTCTGTAATCTCTGGTTTAATGACACAAGGATCATGCAGTGGAAATGTGAGGAAAAACAAAGCATGGTAATGGAGCATGGCAGCAGCTGTCATCTTGGGTGGGGACAGAGAAGCATGCATGATCTGATATCTCACAATTGATTTTCATACCCTGTTTCACACGTTTCTAGGCATTTTTAAACTTTTTTTAATTTTTACACATCTGTGTATGCAACCTTAGGTTTGGTGACATAAATCAGATTTCTTTATATCTAAAAGTATCTTGACTGTGGATGTAAAACTTTAAGCAGCCTGCCGTGTCATTTTCTTTTAACTTTTTTGTTATCTTAAGATAACATATCTTAAGATGGTCCATATGGCTCACATAGAGCACAAAAGTTTGTCTGTGTTCCATTGGGTGTTGGAAGCACACACACCGACCTCTCCAAAATAATGAAACTCCCCTCGTTTATATTAATTACCTTTTATTTAGGAAGGAAGTCTCATTGGGATCAGATCTGTTTTACAAGGGTGACTTTGTTCACCCTCAGTTGATTTACTCTACAATTTCACATCTGCACTCACTGGACACTTTATTAAGTACATCTTGTTAGTACTGGGTTTGGCCTCTTACACTTTCAGAACAGCCTTAATTCTTTATGGCATAGAAACATTTTGGTCCGTATTGACATGATAGAATCACACAGCTGCTGCAGATTTGATGGCTGCACATGCTATTGTCTTCTGCTGCTCTAGCCCATCTGCTTCAAGGATCAGGTTGTTGTGTGTGCAGAGATGTTCTTCTCCACACCTTGTTTGTAATGAGTGGTTGTTGGAGTTACTGTTTCTTTCCCATCAGCTCGAAGCAGTCTGGCCATTTTTCTCTAACATCAGCAAGGCATTTTCTCCCAGAGACCTGCCGGTCATTCTTTCAGACCATTTTCTGTGAATCCTTGAGATATTTGTGTGGGAAAATTCCAGTAGATCAGCAGTTATAAAGTCACCTATAATACAGCTTTATGATAATGTACTTACTGGACTGTATTAGAGTCTGTGACAGGTCAAATTAATGATACTCACCTGTGTACCGACTTTTGCTAAATGAGTAATTTTGATAAAATGTTAGAAGCTGAGGTTAGGTTGATGCTTCTAGCTGTTTCTTGAAGTCTTTTTCTTAGTTTATTACATCACTGCAGCATCAAACAGTGGTAAAGTTAATCCATAAGCTTCTCCAAAACAAGAAATAAATGATCCCTCAGCCCGCAGACAGAAGCAATCACGCGCTTGCATCAAAAGGCATTGTGGTCTTCGCTTCAGATGGGTGAGCTGATTAATTCCTTGACCAGTTGACTGAATTTTACTGAAGTGTGTAAAGATGTGTTGCTGTAGCTATATGTGGCATATCTAATTATTGCAACTGCTACTAAAACATATCTGACAAAGTAAAAAAAAATTGAGTCTAAGTTTATGAATTATGCAGTATGTTATTTGTCTTGTTCTGAGTAATACTGCTTGAGAAGCCCTTCTGCAGGGCTTTCCAGCATTGTGTAATAAAGCTGTGATAAATACTCACCTGCAAGGCACCTATTGCATAAATCAGAGACATTAGTCCCAATAAACCACACATTTAAATGAATGACCCTCACTTGAACTGATTTAATCTCATAATACTGCTTGACAGCCACACTGGAGAATAAGTTTGATTTGTTGCAGTAAAGTGTAACAGTCCAGTACCGTTGTTGGACTGCATGAGTAAAGATCTGCTTCTGTCAGAAACTTTTTTTTTCTAAGTCTGCAGATGAGTCGCACTGTGGCAGTCTTGAAATAGTCTCATAAGAAGGAGCTTTTGCACTTTTTGATATAAAATATTTTAAAAGATAAATTAGTTTCTGTTTTTGTCATTTGAATCAGAGCCTAAGCACACTTTAATCAATGGTGCCCTTTTATTTATTTTTATTTTTTTGGGACTGAACTACACGCCAAACTTTGGGTAAAAATTGTCTTCCTCTGTTCAGACAGTGCACTTTAAATACTGTTAGTTCAAGGTTAGGAGTCAGACATTGGTCAAGTTCCTGTTTGATATTCTTGGCCAGACTTTGGCAGGCTCACAGTGTTCATGGTTACAGTGGCACTGTCCCCCACGGCCCCTTAAGTCTCCAGGTCGGGTAACGTGGGAAGCTCCCTCGCTCTCTGCAAATGTCTGCTCCCAGAATCTGCTGGATGGAGACAGTGTTTAGACTTATGACTGTCCATATGTTCACACTCGCAGCCTATGCTATTGACCCAAATTCTCTGTTAAGTTGTTTTGCTTTCCCTTCAACTTTTCCACTCCCTGAATGTTTTGCTCACACTAGAGCAATGCAAATATTTCAGATTGTCTAGTCTAAATTATGCGTGGGTGGTGTCATTTGGCCTGTGCAGGTAAGTTTTATTTAAATGCCTCACAACCTTTGGACAGTGGCCCTTTTGTTAAAAGTGAAGTCTTTTTTTAAATGCATTATCTACTGTAGTGAGGCGTGGGTTTATCAAGAGATAAACAGGTGTCATTAAAGTGTGGATGTGTTATTCTGCCCTTTTACTGTCCCACCTGAGCGCTTTGTTTTTGCATTTGAATGTGTCACCAGATTAAGTGTCTCTGCATGTGGGGAAAAACACAGAACACAGCAGCAGTTTAAAAAAAAACCAAACACAAGTCTGGATGACTTGCACAACAAGAACACTTGACTGTTAGCATTCTTTCATCCAGAGTTTATGCCTGGAGGCATTTGGCAGCTCGTTCTGTCAAACCACTCTCCCCTTTGTCCCCACAAGGATGATGACGTACTCGGTGACCCCTGTCTATCTCTGAAATGTCTTACCATATCTGTGTTTTCATTTTTCTTTCAGAACGTTTATGTTACCCGTACATTGTGTTTTTGCACAGTTGTGGATGCCACGATAGGCTTGTTTATTAGTTTGACTTTCAGCATGTGTTTCTCTGTTTGTTTGACTTAAATAGACTGTAAGCAGGCTTTTAGATGCTTCACGACTTGAGTAGCTTTCCTCATAATACACGGACTTGTGTTAGAATTGCAAAAGTTTGAGATGGATTGTGTTCAGGTCAAACGTGCAGTCTCACTGAAGACTCGTCCAGAAATAATGGCTGTTTTTATATCAACACTTCAACAATGCTGTGAATTCTTCCAAAGTACGTAAATAATGTTGCTGCCCCGAAGCTGGCGACATATCCGATTCAGCAGTCCACATGCAAGTATATCCTCCCTTCAGTGACAAAATTCACATCTCAGAGATGCAGGAGACATGTGATGCTGTATGGTTGTTCAGCTGATGTTTGGAGGCCATTATCAATCATGTTATGGACCTCTGGATAAAGTCCCAGAGTTCAAAGCAAGATCCCAAATCCTGATAGCCTAATTCCTCTGACCTGTACACAGCCTTTTCTCCTTTCTGTCTCCCCTTGTGGTTTTTCAGCTTGTTTTTACCCAGCCCTGCATTCCTCCTCTTCACTGATCACACAGCCAGATGGTGCTAATAGTGGTATACTCCCTCCTTCCCTTCATCTTTGCTTCCTACCATTCTTTCCTCCTCCCTTTCCTTTCTTCTCTCTCCTTCCCTTTTCTCTTCCTCTTCGCACATCTGCCTGGTGGATTTCAAATTCAGAAGAGCTGACCTCGGTCAGAATGACCTGAGCATATCTGTTAAGTCAGGAAAGTACAGCCAGGCTGAGTATAGACAGCACTGACAAATCACACACACTTGGGCCCTCCTACACAAACTGACACACTCCCACACAGCATCTCTTGCAAGACGCATAACACTGACAAAAGGTCATACGGTACGATCTATGGGGCAGCTTTTCTTACCCTATTTGTTATTGTTTATTTATAGCTGTTCAATTCAACTTCATCACTCCGCTCCCACTGAGTTTGAGCTCTTTGTACAGTCAGAAACCATGTATTGTCCTCTGTCTGCAGGTCTGTTAGTTTCAGTTTGTCATCATTTTATCTGGTGCATCTTGGGCCTAATAATTCCCATATTTATATTAAAGGAGTGTGCTTGGTTTCGCTGATAATGGTAAGAGTGTTTAATTATCTGTCATTCTGAGGAAATAGCTCATCTACACAAATTCCCATTAATGTCATCCTAATGTTTGGCTGTGATCTACTACAAGTCTGTCTTCTGGTTCCCCACATTTAAGCATCAGGTGAAATCTCTATTTAGTATGAGTGGTTTAGATGGCAGGAGAGTTCAGGTGTGTATACTACAGTTAAGGATCACTTGATGGCTACGCCCTGCTATTTCAGCTGTAAGACAGTTATTTCTTTCATGGAATAGTCAGACCATTTCTATAGTAGTTGTTTGACAAACACATGGGCATTGCCAACAGGTATACACTCACCAGCCACTTCATTACAACTTGCTAGTACTCAGTTGGACCCCCTTTTACCTTCAGAACTGCCTTAAATCTTCATGGCATAGATTCAAGAAGGTGCTGAAAACATTTCTCAGAGATGGCAACTGTGTTAGTTGCTGCAGATTTGTCAGCTGCACATCCATGATGTGAGTCTTCCATTCAACCACATCCCAAAGGTGCTTTATTGGATTGAGATCTGGTGACTGTGGAGGCCATTTGAGTGCAGTGAACTCACTGTCATGTTCAAAAAACCAGTTTGAGGTGATTTGAATTTTGTGGCATTGGTTTATGTTGCTGGGAAAAGCCATCAGAAGATGGGTACATTGAAATCATAAAGGGATGGACATAGTCAGCAACAATACTCAGGCAGGCTGTGGTGTTTGAATGCTGGAATTATGGGGCCCAAAACCTATCCCCCCACACCATTACACCATCATCACCACCAGGCAGGATGGAGCCATGCTTTCATGTTTACACCAAATTCTGACCCTGCCATCTGAATGTTGTAGCAGAAATCAAGACTCATTAGATCTGGGAATATTTTTCCAATCTTCTATTTCGGTAGCCTCGGTTTCCTGTTTTTAGCTCACAAGAGTCCCTGGGTCCCCAGTGTGGTCTTCTGCTGCTGTATCAGAAGTAGTAGAAGTTTGACGCTTTGTGCATTCTGAGACGCTCTTCTGTATACTTTGGTCGAAACCAATGGTTATTTGGGTTCCTGTTGCCTTTCTATCACCACAAAGCACTCTGGCCATTCGCCTCTGATGTCAACAAGGCATTTTCACTCAGATAACTTCCACCATTCTTCGTAAACCCTAGAGATGATTATGTGGAAAATCCCAGTAGATTTCTATATTACCAGCCCATCTAGCACCAACAACCATACCACATTCAAAGTCACTTAAATCACCTTTCTTCCCCATTGTGATACTTGGTTTGAACTTCAGCAGGCAACCCCCAAACAATGAGGCAACCCCCAAAACAGGAATGGGTTTACAGGTGGAGGCAACTGACATTTTTTCCCTCCTCATTTTTTTTGAAGGTCTCTTTCCCCCCCCCACTAGTTTTGCAGTTGGCTAGGGTCAGTGTCACTACTGAGGTGATACCTGGACCCTACAGAGGTTGCACAGGTATGCCAACTCCTCCAGGATGGCCTCCTCCAAAAGGTCCTTAACCCATCTGCTCCTTTGTGCAAGAAGTAACAGAAGTACTGCCAGAGCCCTACAAAATGACCTCTAGCAGGCCACTGGTGTGAATGTCTCTGACCAAGCAATCAGAAACTGTCTTTAATGCGGGCGGCCTGAGGGCACAACATCCTTTAGTGGCCCTGTGCTCACTGCCCAGCACCGTGGCACCTGATTGGTGTTTGCCATAGAATACCAGAATTGGCAGGTCCACCACTGGCACCCTGTGCTTTTCACAGATGAGAGCAGGATCACCCTGACGCAGAAATTGTGGAGAATGTTATGCTGCCTGTAACAGTTGTTGTTCAGCACAACCAGTTTGGTGGCGGGACAGTGATTGTCTGGGAGGCATATCCATGGATGGAAACACAGACCTCTATCGGCTGAAATCCTTGGACCACTTGTCAGATCCTGAGCTGGTGCACTCGATCCGGGGTTCTTCCTGTTAATTGTGATTGCCATTGACTGGCCCCCACACTTGCCTGACCTAAATCCAATAGAATACCTCTGGGACATTGTTTCTTTCCAGCTGCCAGGTTGCACCTCAGACTGTCCAGGAGCTAAGTGATGCCCTGGTCCAGATCTGGGAGGAGATCCCCCAGGACACAATCTGTCATTTCTCTGGATCACCCAGAGAAAATCTCAAATAGGCAAAGGGAGAACATAAAATTTCCACACCAAAAAGCCCCAGCCAATGCAGGTTTGAACAGAAACTTCATGTAGTGAGGCAATAGCGCCGACCATGCAGGGCTGGGATGCTCACCACATAACTGCAGTGTCCAGGGTTTCATTTCAGGTGCTCTTTGCCCATAATTTATTAAAACATGAAAAAAATTCTGGGCAAAGAGCTAAAAAAAGTGGCCTTTAGTAACCTAGACTGTTATTAATATTATCTTTTTCTGAATTGAGATAATTTGATTTTGTCTTGGCCTCTATCATCAGCCAGCAGGATATTGTTGCTTCTTATTTTAAACACCTTGAAAACGCATGAGTCTGTTGGACACAGCAGTGTCATGTTTCCTGAAAAAGCAGTTTCATTTTGGTAATTTAATATTAGGGCAGCGGAGGAAGGTTCAGCATCAGTTGTGTAACAGTGTGTTGGAATTATTAACTTTTTCAAGATGTTTAATCTACTTTTTTCATGTTGTACATTTTTACGAAACAAGATGTTTCTGCCGGTTTTGTTTGTTTTTGATTATGTATGCATTAAATGTGGAAGACTAAATATATCTGAATTATAAAGAAGAATGACTAGACTATTAAAGCTCATGAACCAGTAACAAAACACAGCTCCAGAAAAAAAGAAGTGCTGTGGGCATTAGCTCCCAGCTCTCCCGTCTCCTGGCTTCTGGCCCATCTCACTGGAAATAGAACTGTTTTGGTTCTGTCTATTAGAATTACAGTAACCCCCCCAAAGTTTTCAACCTTCAAAGGCAAACTGTAAAGTGATAATAGAAACCACTGTGTTGTGTCAGCCTCAAGGGGAGAGTTCAGAAGCTAATCTAATAAGAGGCTTCAGCCTTACGTATGGCTGTCAGACTGTGCAGGGAGGTGGACGGTTGTGGGCGTTTGGTTTGTCATGGTAATTTAATGGCACACTGTGCTTCTATTTGTTACTCATGGGGTGATTTTTGTTTCATCAGAATTCCTCACTTTAACATGTTTGTTTTGGGGTTTTTTTTTTACAGTACATTATGAAGCAACATCAATGTCTTTTGCTGAGTACTGTACAGTGTGTACAGAAGCTGTTTTTGCAAGCAACTAGTGATTCGCTGCTTGGCCTACACGAGTGGAAAAACAACAGCTCTGTTTCATAGAAGAGCACGAACACAAGGATGTGTGTTGCTGCTCGAATAGGAGTTGATATCTGTTCGGCTCGCAGTGAATGCAGCCCCACAAGAGTGGATCTGCACTGGTGTAAAGATCCAGTTCGTAATCCACACGGGATATTTTAGCTCAAGCTGGGGCAGTGTTGCTGTTCATCTTCAGAAGAAGAAATAAAATATAAATATGACACCTTTAGATTGTAGACCTGACTGACCATATTCAGTGTTTATTTTTATGGCTGCACTATTCCCTCAAACAAACAAAAAAAAAAAGTCAATGTTTGGTATGACCACCTTTTATTCTTAAATACAGCCTGGGCAGCTTTCTTGCAATTTCTTTAAGTAAGGAATGGTTCTCCAGGCTTCTTGAAGGACATTCAGAGCTCTTCTTTGGGTGTTGGCTGCCTTTTTGTTTCGTTCTCTGTCAAAAGAGTTCTGGGGAGGCCAATCCATGACTGATAACGTTCAATTCTGTTTTTTTCTGTCCAGGTATGCTTTTACTGCATTGGCATTTGTGATCATTGTCCCAAGAAAAGCTGTTGCTTTCCAGATGGTATTTCATGGTGGACCAAAACCTCACTGTACTTTTCTGGTGTCAAAATTGATGGAATTATGAAAAGAGCTTCAACACCACTGGCTGGTAATGCAGCTCCAAACCATGAAAGAGTCTAAACCGTGTTTTACTAATAGCTGTAGACACTGACTGTTGTACCTCTCTCCTGATTAGAAAAAAAACTGTTAGTTACCTCAGCCTTTTCTCCTTGTTTCCCTTCCTTAGGAATGGCTTCTTCACAGCCACCCTTCCACTCAGACCATTTCTGGTTAGGCTTTGGTGAACAGTAGATCAGCTGAAGGGTCAGATGCATATATCAGGTCCTGTGTCAGGTCTTTGATGGATTTTTCTTATTTCTTAAGGACATGACTTTTAGATACTGTCCATCTGCTGTAGATAATTTTCAAGACGCACCGCTTCTTTTGTCCTCCACTGGTCCAGATTCCTCAAATTCTTTGAAGGACACTCTGTACACCATGTTGAGATATGCCAAGCTTTTGACTAATAGCTCTTTAGGAATCACCTTGTTATTGCAAAAACTCTATTTGCCTTCTCAAACTGTGCTATCTATGGATATATTTTTTTTTTGCCTAATATGCTTAAAAAAATGGGAACAAATTATGCTTTTTTTTTTGTCCATTATGTGTATACACAACACAGGGCATCTTGCATTAGAGGGCTTTTTATGCTTGAATGATTTATATGTCAGTGTTAGGTGGCCTAACAAACAAAAAAACTTTCGACTGTACATAGCCAGGTACAAGGACTGGACTGAAAATGCGCAAAAAAGCAGCCAATGTCCAAAAACAATATGAAAAATCTTCAGAAAGCCCGGAGAACCTTTTAAAAACTTACAAGAAAGTCTGACTCAAGACTTCTGCACAGTACTGTAGATATTTTTGTGTCCCTACTGTGTGATTTCCATTCAAAATTAAGTTGTGTGGCTTTGTTTGGATGTACAGCATGTGTTTGTACGCACTGGGGGTGACAAAGTCATGCACATAAAGATTTGGTTGACCTGGATTATCAGTTTGTTTATACTATACTACTCATATTAGCTGATACACTTTTTTAAAATAAAGTTGCCATTCTGACATGTATCTAAATTGTAAACAATGAGACTTCATCCTTATTAAGCCTGACAATTAAACATCTGGTATCTTTTACTCTCAGAGCTGACAAACATTTTTTTTCTTTTTAAATCCTGGTTTTCGTTTTTAGGTTAATAGTCATTTAATAACCCCCGACATTTAAATTCATGACAGCTCTTTTCACTACACAGCATTGTTCACATTGCGTGTCTGCAGAAACGTGCAGTATTGGTCACAAATCCTGTGAAAAATCAGCCCCACACACACTTCTAACTGCAAGCAGCCAGCTGTTTAATCTTGCTTCTTTTCTTTCTTTTTTCTTTTTTGGTTTTTTTGTCCTCACTGTTAGATCTACATTTTGTCTTGCAGAAGTTGGCTCCTGGGGTGAACCAGTTTGCCTACACCTGCATACAGGACCATCCCATCTGGACCAACCAGCAGTTCTGGGAAGCCACTTTCTACAGCGAAGTACAGGGCCAGATCCGAGCCCTTTATCTTAACACCCCGAAGGAAAATGGGGGCATCACTGCCAGACTGAAGGTGAAACAGGGATAGGAGTGACTGTTGCACATTTTGTAATCACTTTAAGTCTGTTTAAATCCAAATCAGAGTTGAAAAGCACTGCAGTTTGTGGCACTTTTACATAAATTTGTCAGCCCCGGAGGTTGTCAAATATCATCACCCTCTTAAAATAATGGCCTACGTCCTTTTTTTATTTTTACTTTTGCCTAAATCATCATATTTTCAATGTTTGGTTCAGTTTTTTTGGCTTTTCTGAAAAGCCTGAAAAAACTGTTTGATTTGGGCCATTTTTTTTAAGAGGGTGGCAATATGCCAAATGTCCCACCCAATAATATAACTATATTAAATGTTATGCATACATTAAGTAATGCATACAAAAAGAGTTTCATGCCATAAAACAAGGCATTGCTGCAGGTCAAGGGTCAAAAGCCTTAAAAAAAAGAAAAGAAAAGAAAAGAACCCTGTGTAACTCCATCTTTAGGATGCTGGTGCCGTGCCTGCAGCGGGTCGAGATGAGGAAACGACAGCCATGGACCTGGCAGCGGAGCAGCTGCATTTATGGCCCAGCCTGAGCAAGGAGAAGCAGCAGGAGCTGGTGAAGAACGAGGAGAGCACCGTATTCAGCCAGGCCATCCATTACGCGAGCCTCATGGTTTACCTGCTGGTGCCTTTGGACACCAGCAAGAACAAGCTGCTGCGCAACAACCCCACAGCTGACTGGGAGAGTGGCAGTAACAGCATTGTGACCAACAGGTCAGGAGTGCGATAACATGCTGCTGTTTAACATCTTTACTTTTCTCTCAGATAAAACAAAGACCTGACTGGAGCATATTTTTGCCTTGTTCTGTATTTATAAGGTAGAGCGATTAGTCTTATCTGGAGGAAACTTCCAGGTCAGGTTTCATGATTTGGGAGTATGTGTACCTCTCTTAATAAGGTGATGATAAGCATGTGGGTGGATGTGGCAAAGCTCACCGTCTACATGATATCTTCCTATTTAGCCAAATGGATCGCAGCTCCTCTTCTGTTTCCGGAACACATCCATCCTGTGGGCTTACATCGCTACTGCACAAAACAAGTGTGCGCCTCATTTACTTCTGCTGGAAACTTTAAAATCACCAGGGTGTCTTTTAATGGAGCTGTGCTGTAGTCACCCAAACCAAACAAAATAGTAGTGGGAGTGATTTCCTATGTTCTGCAGCAACTGTAGAGTCTATTAAACATGGGAAGATCCCCCTGAATGTCTTTCCCTAAAATCGAAGGGTATTCAGGCATATTTGCTTGTTCGTGTTTATTGTTTTCCTGCAGATCAGAAGAACGTAGTGTTGTTTTACATTTTGCTCAGAATTTTACAAGAACACAATGTTACTATTTTATAATGTCTTTCGTTTCTATTCATAATAAGATGAGAGAAAATCTGCAGCCAAGAATGTATTTATGTGGAAAAGTTCTGTCAATTTCTCTTACTTTCACCCCAGACTTGTTTGTTTCCCACAGAGGACATTTGGATTTCATCACTCAGTATTTGTGCATCCAAAGGGAAGGTTGCATCAGTTTCTCATGTGAAACATTCCCCTGGGATAACAGAGTCTGAGCTATTGATCCAGGCATCAACACATAGCTCGTGCCAGGCTGCAAATCACTCTCACCTTCACTGCTCTTTATCACAGTGCATGTTTAAATCCATTTCTGTCAACACACACCTCTTAAATCTAGATCTCCTCCTCGACATGATGATTTGACCTTTCTCATTTTCATTATGTCATCATGTATGTTTGCAGCATTGCTGGCAGTGTGGCAGAGAGCTTTGATACAGAAAGTGGCTTTGAGGACTCAGAGAACAGCGACGTGGCCAACTTTGTGGTTCGGTTTGTGGCCCGCTTTATCGACAAGGTGTGCACAGAGAGCGGCGTAACGCAGGAACACATTAAAAGCCTGCACAGCATGATCCCAGGTACGGCACTAACTGTATTTATTTGCACTCTGTCACTGCTCTGATTCCCTTACCTTTATTCAGAGCAAATCTCTGGTGTGTTTTTTCTCAGCTCAGGCCAACAGCAACAAAGGCCTGTGAGCTCATTAAACTCCTGACATGTGAAGTGGCTATAAAAGCTGTAAATACACATTCTGATAGAAACCACATACATGCATATGTTGCATGTATGTGTACGTACATATGTTAACTGACCCCAGCTTCTGACCCACAGGCATTGTAGCTATGCAGATGGAGACGCTGGAGGCAGTTCACCGGGAGAGCAGGAGGTTACCTCCCATTCAAAAAGTGAGTGTTGTTTTACATTCAGCTGCTGGGACTACATACTAAATACACTGAGCAGCTGTATATACAGTATTTATACAGCTACAATCATATGAAATGTTTTCAAATGACTCTGTGAAAATGGATGTCCCAGCAAATTCACCCCAAGGTCAGATTCATGCAATACTCAGAAAAAGTGCTACATCTTAGACTGTACAAAAAAAAAGTATGGCTTATTTGGAAGGGTTTCCAGGAGAAAGTGTCTTCTCTCTTAAAAAAAAAAAAAAAAAAAGAACAGGGCAGCATGGTTTATGTTTGCAAAATTGAACAAACCACAAGACTTCTGGAAATTTGGGCAGACAAGACCAAAGTGGAGATGTTTGGCATCATACCGACTGTCACGCACGGTGGTGGAATGGTGATAATTTGGGCTTGCTTTCAGCCACAGGACCTGGGCACCTTGCAGTCATTGAGCCGACCATGAACTCCTCTGTATACCAAAGTGGTCTAGAGTCAAATGTGAGGCCATTTGTCAGCTAAAGCTTGGCCCAAATTGGGTCAGATCTAGTTCTGTTTTTAGGTCCATTTAATTCAATCATATCATGAGCTATAGAGAACTTGACCCATATTACTGCAAATTGCTGCAAATATGTGAGGAAGTGCACTGGTTATATACTTAAAAACTCAGTGCTTTTAAACTAATTAATTTGTAAACTTTCATCAAGGGTTTAACATCTATTAGCAGGAGCAAACTAAACATATTATATCAAAAGATGGACTTGATGAAAAGCAAATATGAAAAGCAAATTATAATTTAGGCATCTGACTCTGACTGTCATTCTACTATAAACTATTGAAAAGATGGGTGTAGTCTCCTACTGTGAAAGGTTAATGCAGTACAGAAGCCCCTTAAGTCCTACATTTTCACAAATGGCCAGTAGGGGGGCAATTCTTCTGGTTGCAAAACTAACTTCAAATGTGTAAAAATCTATAGACAAGCAGCCCTGATGCTTACTTGATTAATACCTCAGTAAACAATTTTCTGATGGTGTGCTTGGGTTTATTCAGTCAGCTCTACTCCTCCATGGCCAATGGGTGACATCACTGTGGTTATGCCTGCTTTTATACACAATCCATGCTTTATGGATACCTGATAAAGAGAAATCTGAATTACTTTACTTAATATTACAATCCATCTGTCCATTTTCTTCTGCTTATATAAATTGGGGTCACAAAGAGGCTGGAACCTGTCACAGCTGTCATAGGGAGAAAGGTTGCCAGTCTGTTGCAGGGCTAACACAGAGAAACAGAGGATCACTGACTCATTTTAAACACTGTATTCTTCTTCATTGTTGACTTAAAGGTTTTTACTCATATTGCATCTCTTAGTTTAGTCCACGTGCTCAGTTGGGTTTGGTTTGCTGCTGCTATGTGCCCAGCCAGTTTCATCCAGCCTTTTCCACATATCATCGCACTTTCGTATTTTACCAGTCTGGTCTTTTGGACCTTGCTCTACCGTACGCCTGCCAGTTTTTGGCAAATCACACAATCATACACACTTTAAAACATTATGCCAATGCTGCTCAGGGAGTAACCTGCACTCTGCGGTGAGGAGTCTGTCTGTTGTAGCTTTTGGTTAACTACTCCCATGTTTATGTGTTGGATAGAGCTTCCATCTTGGACTGCTAGCTGCGAGCATCATGCCAAAAAAGTGCTGAAAGTGTGTAAACAGCACCGACTCTGGATTCGTGACAAGACTGAATAGTAGTAGTAATGGCAGCCATGACACTTAAGAAGAAAAACAGTGAATGCATTTAAGGTGCCTCTATAATAAGGTAGCTGAGCTCGCAGCAGTAATGAGGTGCAGAGGGACTCTCCTCTTGGTCTTGCTGTTCGTTTGAGGACAAGAAGCAATTATTATCTCCTGGCTGGACCTCCACTCCCCCAGGTCAGCTGTGGGCTTAATGGGAAATGTTGTGAATGATCTAACATTCCTCCTCCGTTCACATTTGTGACAATGGAACAATTGAGTGTTTCTGCTGACTTTGGACGCCAGAAGGAGCTGAAGCAGTGCAGGGTGCAGAGCTGACTGTTGACCTACAGTTTATAGAAAAGATGGTCATGTGGTGTTCAGGACACAGTTAATTATCAGACACCTTATAAAACAGAGATCTGAGTCACACACATCTCTATGTGGTAATTAAGCGCCATTAACTAATTCTTGGAATGTGAGCTTAAACCAAAGCTAATCGCAGCCATTGTCTGATGAATCAGCCGTTACACAAATATGAAAAGCATTTACTGCTAAGAGATGCTGCATATTCAAGATTGTGTTCCAATCTAAAGAGCTCCTATTAAATTAATTCTACTGCTTTTACTGCACTGTTTTTTTAATGATTATTTCAAAATGATTAAATGGAGGGAACATAATGTACTGCATATCAGCTGCTTTTTTTTTTAAATCATTATCGCTGTCTGCTGTTCTATAGGTAGAAAATGCATCACATCAGTCAGCTTCCAGATGTTGAAATGTTCAGGACATAAAGCGAAAACCAATAATTGCTCAGAAGTTCAATGAACTGGATAAACAGAAACATTTTTATTTAAAAAGCAGATCATGAATTGTTGGGAGGGCTGAAATGGTAAATTGGTCTCTGTGGAGAGCAAGAATTTGTTTTTGTTGGAAGTTTAATTTTTGAATGCCGTCTGATCGATATAGATGTGTGTGTGTGTGTGGGGGGGTAATGATGACGTTTGTGCGTAGCTTAAGTTTGTCCAGAAAATTCATGTGGTGGTGTGATTTGACATTATGAAGACAAATTGATTTGCTGAGGCTTTTAAATCTGATTCAGTGACGCACATGTGCTCAATTTTGAGTACTTTGTTGTCAATGAAAAATGCCTGAACTGCTGCTCTCACATGTTTGTAGACAGGTACAGTGGTGCGTGTCTGGCTCTGGTTTTGATGTGTTATTATGCTTTTACCTTTCAGCCTAAGATTCTGCGTCCAGTGCTGCTTCCTGGAGAAGAGCTGGTGGCGGAGGGGCTGAGGGTGCTTCTGGACCCCGATGGCAGGGAAGAGGCCACTGGAGGCCTCCTTGGGGGCCCGCACATCTTGCCAGCAGAGGGCGCTCTCTTTCTGACCACATACCGCATCATCTTCAAAGGCATCCCCCACGATCCACTGGGTAAATACTGAACCATTGAAACAGTCTCAGTAAAATGGAAAAATACTCGTATATTTATTTATTGGCTAATTTTCAATGTTGAACTAAAGTTGGGAGGCTGTGTAAAATTAAATTAAAAACAATGCAATGATTTGTAAACCCGTATTTTACTGACAATAGAAGAGAAAACATGTTGAATGTTGTAAAAGAGAAAATTTTAAGAAAGAAATAATGTCATTTTGAATTTGATGGCAGCAACACATTTCAAAATATGGAAAAGGCCATATTTGCTACTGTGTAGCATCCTCTCTTCTTTTAACATTTCCCAAATGTTTCCAGTCTGTAAACATTTGGGAACTGAGGAGACCAGTTGCTGGACCTTTGGGAGAGGAATGTTGTCCCATTCTTGTCTGATAGAGGATTCTAGCTGCACAACAGCTCTGGGTCATCTTTGCTGTATTTTTCACTTCATGTTGCACCAAATGTTTTCAGTTGCTGCAAAAGGTTCCTCCAGTTCTTGCTTACTTTTCCAGCCTTTTCTTGGCCCCCATCCCAACTTTTTAGAGACATGTTGCTGCCATCAAATTCAAAATGAGTTATTTTTAATCAAATAGTGAAATATCTCAGTTTAAGCATTTGATATGTCTTCTAATGTGAATAAAACCTGGGTTTATGAGATCTGCATTCCATTCCGTTTTCATGTTTGCACCTCAACTTTTTTTGCTATTGAATAATGTGATGCTGGTGTGTTTGTGTCCAGTGGGGGAGCAGGCAGTGATCAGAGCTTTCCCAGTGTCCACGCTGACCAAAGAGAAGAAGATCAGCATCCAGAACCAGCTACAGCAGAACATGCAGGAAGGCCTGCAGCTCCGCTCTGCATTGTTTCAGGTAAACACTAAAGGACACTTCTCCCAAATTAGTGTGAGCACAAGATTTTAAATTGCTCGGTGGGCAAGTCATAGCAGTGATGATAAAGCATAAAGGCAAATATGTGGTTCTCAAGTATTTATTTCACATTATTATATGAACTTTTTCATTCTTTACTCGCTGAGCTGCCATAGAGTTAAAAAAAACAAACAACTAGTTTGCAACTAACGTGTGCACAAGTAATAACATTAGAATTTGCAGTTAACATTCAAACGTTCGGTGTGATCATAATTTTCAGCCAAGCATATGTTTTTACTCTTCAGATGTACTGCTGTAAAACTTTTTATGATTCATTCCTATCTTTTTACTGCCAGGCTGATGGAAGTGAGTGCAGGTCACTTGATCCGTGTGGACATTTCTTTAGTTTAGTTGTGGTGCTCTCTGCGTGCATGCGTGCGTGTGTGGTGTAGAAACCATATGTGGGCTGCTGTCTTACTTTCAAATGTTGAAGTTGCAGATCGACAATGATTAACACACAACTCCTGCATTTTGGCCTTTGGTATTTGAGGTTTTCTTTGGAGCCAGAAGTCACCATATTTGCAGAAGAGCATGTGAAGCTATCAAATAATTCTACATTACTGGTCAGCAAGATGCATTCATAGTTAATTGGTGCTAAATAATATACAATCGCAGAATTTTACTCACCAAAACTGAAGCACAACTTCATTTTCTGTAGGTTGCACTTGGTTTTATGCTGTGTTTGAATTATTGCTTGTGTGATCGAGTGGTCAGTTTAACCCGATTGTTCTGGATGGCTTTTGCAGTTGATTAAAGTGGCTTTTGACGAGGAGGTGAGCTCGGAGATGGTGGAGATCTTCAGGAAGCACCTCCAGAGAATCCGCTACCCACAGTCCATCTTCAGCTCCTTTGCATTTGCTGCAGGACAAACAGCACCTCAACTAATCCTTCCAAAGCAAAAAGAGAGAAACACTGGCTTCAGGTTTGTCATGCAACTTTACTAACAAGACCTCTGCACTGACTTGTTATTGCAAATGAATTTGCCAGACATCACTGACTGCTGTTTTTCATGCATGAATCATGCACCGGTATGATTCACACATATGGTTATCTGAGATATTATTGTGAGTGAAGACACACCACAGCAGTTTTGACGCTATAGTAAATCATTTCTGCTCTGTACTCGTCACAGAACACTGTCAAAAACAATCGTCAAGGGAGCAAAGAGAGCTGGAAAGATCACCATGGGCCGAGGGAGCCAGCTCTCACTAAAGAAGAATGACAGAGGCAGCAGGATGACCTGGAATGAAGATGACGATATTTCAAGTGAGAAATTTTTTTTTTTTTAATGTGGCAATTTGGATGTGGAGGGGGTGGGGAAACAAATGACTGAAGAAAATCCCGTTTGTGTTTTAGTATCAGATGATGGTGAGCCACCACCCAGCAGCACTTTGAGAGCGTCGGAGAAGTCCACGATGGAGCAGCTTGTGGAGCAGCTCTTGCTTCCGTGACTACCAGCGTCTGGGCATGGGCACCATCACGGCCAGTTTGTCTCGCTCCAAGTCAGGCGAGCAGTTCAGGATCACAGCTGTAAACAGACTCTACTCCCTGTGCCGCAGGTACACCACCTCTCGCTGGAGTGGTGCTGAAGTGGTTCAAGCCTGGGTGTCTCAAAAGGCCTGTGGGGGGAATGTTTGACTTAATTATTGATCTTACCTGTCTGCAAAAACGCAAACTTCTGCGGGACACTGTTTACTTGTGTGCATATGTATGCATTGCTACAAGAGTACCAAAAAATTGCTTTGCTGCAGCTTACAGCCAAACAGTCATTAACACTTTCTCTCTCTCTCTGACAGCTACCCAGGACTGCTAGTGGTTCCTCAGGCTGTACAGGACAGCGGTCTACACAAAGTAGCACGTTGCTTCAGACACAACCGTCTGCCTGTTGTGTGTTGGAAACATCCTCGCACCAAAGCTGTCCTACTCCGCTCAGGAGGCTTCCATGGCAAGAGTGTAGTGGGGCTGTTCAAGTCACAGAACCCATCTTCAACAGGTGTGCTTACGTGCTGAGAGGCACAGATGTTCTTTTTCTCTGTGTGAAATTGTAAATGATTACAGTTTTTCTATTGAAGTAGTTCATAAAAAAAAAAAAAAAAAATGTAATGTTTTCCATATAAAACACTTATCACGTGGCCTGTTATTCAAACAGGTTTTAATGTGAAGGTAATTATCATTTTCTGTTTTTAGCGCCTGCCTCGTCCTCAGATTCATCCAGTAGCCTTGAACAGGAGAAGTACCTGCAGGCTATTCTGGACTCCATCCCGATCTACTTTAAAATGAACGGAAACAACACGCTGACCAACCGCTCCCTGATAGGCCTCTCGCCAGGTACACTTCAACAAGATTATAATGTCTCACGTGTATGTTGTATCTCCCACAAAGACCATAAAGATTCATAATGATGCAAGTTGGCATCTGTTGCAACTCCTACTTCTCATCTGCCAGCACAGCACCTGCAGCTGTGCTGATGGTGGCCCAGAGCCAGTGTTGACGTTGTGGCTTTTTGTGTGTGTGTTTGGGTTTTGTTTTTTTTTGGGAGTTTTTTTGAGAAGCAGACCACGCTTTGGAAGGTTTTAGAACCAAATATTAGTATATGGACCAATTTCATGGGAAGAAATTAATGGCAGATGAAATCTGTGTACTCCATCTGCAAAATTATCTGTTCATTTCTTTTGAGCTAGTTCCAGTTTTGGCAGAGCATCCCTGTGGTTTCACCGTTTTGAGATCGGCACCAGTGATCTGATTTCTCTGATGATTTCTCAAACTTGTGTTAGTATTCTCTGTGATTTGGGCATGTGAGTCCTTTTGTTGTTAGTGTCTCTTGTTGATTTGGAGAGAAAATACTGTAAATCTTAAGTGTAAGTCAAACAGTAACAGTGGCTCTCTTTCGTTCAGTTTTCCCACGTAGACACACCCGTGACCCTCCCTGCCCAGTGCCTGAAACAAGAACACGTACAATAAATGGAACGCTGCCATCAGTGTTATCAGTGAACATTGGTGGCTGTTGGTCTAAACCGTCACCGTCTTTACAAGGATTGTGGCTGACCTCAACCCCAAACCATGACCTTAAGTTGTGTCCTTGTTGAAATCTCCAGTAAATCCAACTTACAAAGATAGGTGGATACCTCATCAGATAACTTTATGCCACTTTATAACACAGCATTACACTGGCCATAATTGTACTACAACTGTTAGACAGGTAGAAAGCCATTACTGTAATTTGTTTCCTTAAACCTAAGCTGTGTCACCCGGCTCACGGGCTTCTACCTGATCTGAATGTTTTTTTGTGAGGTGGCCTTGGATGTGCCGTGGGAAAAAAAAAAACAGAAAAAGAAAAGAAGTTTGTTTTAACAGGACAAGAGGCCACAGAGAGTTCACGTCTTCTGAAAAAATTGCAGACTTGCACTCCTCGAAGTTATTTTAGTTTTCTTTGGCCTTTTTTTTTCTCATGTAGTTATTCTCTTCCTTTTTGTGTTTGCTCTGGTCAGCAGTTGTTTTTTTACCTACTTATCTTGTGTGTGTGTGTGTGTGTGTGTGTGTGTGTGTGAGATGGGGAGAGAGAGCGACTGTATGGGAGAAATACAGAATGTGATATTTATTGATATTAAGAAGGAAATTCTGTACAATGAAAGGTTGTGTAGGAATCACAGGGCAGCCTGGGGTCACTGCCCCACCAATCCATTCTCTGACTTCACCTCCTTCTGTCTGTATCCTGAATAAACTCTACACACACACACACACACACACACACACACACACGAATCCTGTGCATGATTATGATAGCTTTAAACACAAGAAAAATACATCTAAAGTGCTGCCATGAGTGAAACTAAAATCAGTTGGTTTGGTTTTTCTCTTTAGACATACACAGCTCAAAAAAATTAAAGGAACACTTTCAAAACACATCAGATCTCAATGGGAAAAAATCATTCTGGATATTTATACCGATATGGACTGAATAATGTGTTAGGAACCAAAGGCTGCCACATCGTTTAATGGAAAAATATCAACCTACAGAGGGCAGAATTCAAAGTGACAAAAATGATGTGGCAGGCTTGTCAAAATTTCATTGCAGCAACTCAGAATGATACTTAATAGTTTGCATGTCCCCCACATGCTTGTATACATGCCTGACAATGTTGGGGCAGGCTCCTAATGAGATGACAGATGGTGTCCTGGAGGATCTGCTCCCAGATCTGGACCAGGGCATCACTGAGCTCCTGAAAAGTCTGAGGTGCAACCTGGCAGCCTCAAGTGGACTGAATTATAATGTCCCAGAGGTGTTCTATTGGATTTAGGTCAGACAAGTATGGGAGCCAGTCAATGGCATCAGTTCCTTCATCATCCAGGTTCTCAGACCACTGTCATGAAGTTTGTTTTGAATTGTTTGGTCAGAGACATTCACACCAGCAGCCTGCTAGAGGTCACTTTGGAGGTCTCTAGCAGTGCTCATCCTGTTCCTGGCTGCACAAAGGGGCAGATACTGGTCCTGCTGATGCGTTAAGGAACTTCAGTGGCCCTGTCCACCTCTCCTAGAGCAACTGCCTGTTTCCCGGAATCTCCTCCATGCTCTTAAGACTTTGCTGGGAGGTACAGCAAACCTTCTGGCAATGGCACATATTGATGAGCCACCCTGGAGGAGGTGGACTACCTGTGCAACCTCTGTGGGGTCCAGGTATCGCCTCACGCTACCAGTATTGACACTGACCTGAGCCAAATGCAAAACTATTGTAAAAACAGTCGGAAAAGATGAGGAGGGGAAAAATGTCAGTGGCCTCCACCTGTAAAACCATTCCTGTCTTATTATTGCCCCTCTAGTGCACCTGCTGTTAATTTCATTAACACTAAAGCAGCTGAAACTGATTAACAACCCCCTCTGTTAAGTGACCAGATCAATATCACAGAAGTAATTTTTTTTTGTATCATTCAGTGCTGTTGTATCATCTTGCCTTGTTTAGGATTTCATTTTTTCTGTTTATTCTGTGTGTTTGTAATGGACACCTGCGTGCTGTGTGAATTTTTTGCTCTCAGGCAGCGAAAGGAGGATATCCAGGATACCAAAGATGGCCCCTGTCCATTTAGACATCCCATTCTCAAACAGCTTTACTAGAGGAGGTGAGTGGTTTACACTGTTTCATGCTTGGCAGTTCACGTGCCTTCCTGCTGCCAGGTGAAAAATGAAACAGCAGAACTGTTACAGTTGCATAGTTATTTGAAGGAAATTTAGCAGAGTGAGAGATGTGTGCTTTTTGCTTACAGATCACCGCAGCACACCATACTTGAATGAGTTGTGATCATATTTAGCTTTTACAGCATATATTGTGAGTGTTGGGTAACTTTTTAAGCATTACTGCCCAGAATGAAAGTATCAGGCAGCTATTTGCTGTTTATCTCCATGGACATCTGTACCTTATAGCTGTGCATGCATCCAGTTTCAACTTCAGGAAATATAATTATGTGAAATTTAAGGATTTATTTCTCATGAAAGAAACTTGCAGCTACATTAACTGCACTGACCTGTCGTTCTCGGCACGTTACCGTTATTCTAAGTCTAATCTTAGAAGATAAAAACTTAACGTGCTGTTAAGCTGACGCATCTTGGTGACCATCTAAACTGGAATGTAAAGTCTTGAAAACAAACATGAGCACCGAGTTTTTCATCTGGGCCACATGTTTGCATAAAGTCTGCACATGTCCGAGGTGTTAGTCAGATGAAGGTCAAATGCAAACACAATGTTTAAACAGTGACTCATTCTTTTGTTTTTTTTAAACACACTGAAAAGGATGACACAGCACTTATACCTTTTTTTCTGGAACATGAGTGTTTCACTCCCCTTTTTTTTTAATTCCCAGAATTCCAGCACTGTTTAGTAGTAACTGCTGATTAGAGTGCTGGATTATCAGTGACACATTTTTGCTAAGAGGGGCTCAGATAAATTGATCTGGTTTATCTGAGATGTTTGAGGTCGAGAAACCTCTGATAATGCTGAGGGCTTTCTACTCTAAAAAATGATTGTCTGCTCATATTAACAGTGCAGTTTGAGGCGTTAAGGATGAATTGCTAGAGATGAAAAACAGATGCAGCGACATAATAAGAGGCGATTGATAGTGCTAATGACGCATGAAGTAATTTTTGTTGAAAATATCTGCTCAGATGGGTCTTGTTAGTTGCAGGTAATGGCACAACGGTGACGTAAAATCTGTTAAGTTATATTTCTTTCCTTTAAGTTGTTTTATTTTCCCTCACCAGAAACCTTTATCTCCTTTCTTTGCAACAATTTAAGGCCTTCTCATAAGATGCAGGGGGTTTGCTATGCAAAACTGTGCCTTGCAGTAAATTGAATCAAGTGGAGTACATATCTTAATTCCAGTTTGGCGCACCTACAGGTGAACGTGTCACATCTGTTATGTGCAAACCTCCACAAAAGAAAAAAACAACTTAAATCTGACCCTTTGTCTTCACACCATCAATCATAACCACAGACAGTTGTATTCATGCATGCAGCCATTATTCACTTGATCATTTAGAATGAAGTGCTTTCCATTGTTTTTTTTTTTTTATAAAGGCAAGTCCCATCTTGGATCCTCATTTGCATGATTTTTGTTTTGTACTCTGAAATCTTTAGTAGGGTAGGTGATCGTGGTGGTTAATGTGATGTTGACTTGATTTATGTTTTCCATGCCCTCGTCCTTTCTCCTCTACAAAACATCCATCCATCCAGTGCTTGAGTACAGAGATAAACTATTCACTCACTCAAACCAAAAGCCTCCCAGTAAGGAGAAAATCCCCAATCAAGGTATAGTGAAACTGTTCCTTCTCCCCTTGCCAGTGCTATAACAGCGCCACTCCTAACACATTCTCTAACCTACACAAACGCTCACTAACCAAGCCGAGCACCACAGTGCACAGTGCTGCAAACCCCTTACAAAGACTTTCAGGGACAAAGTGCTAATCTTCACTGACTTAGTGGGTGCTCCTCTGGGAGCTGTGGTTTTTCACAAACCTAAGTGGCTGTTCTAATGTGGTCTTTTCTATTGTTAATGTGTTGGCTCAGCAGGGCTAACTGTGGTCAGTCAGCGGCGAGTTAAAGCTGGGGAGGAAAGGGAGCTGTTTGTCATGGCACACAAATCATGAATCACACAAAATGAGGCCCCCGTCATTGAGGCCCTCCTGCAGTATAATGAAGACGGCTCGAATATTCTGTAAATGTGACTCACGGAGAGTAGGATTTAGTTAATAAGGAAAAAGTCTTGTAAAGTCTTACATATCTTGTGTTGGGGGTAACTAGTTATGAGTAATTTTAACTGTAGTAAGTTACACTTAACAGAAAATAAATATGGAATTCATTATAGTTAAGTATGGTTATGTTTTTATGTTGAGTAATATTTGCAATGTCGCAACCAGTTGCTTTATTTTAATGTTTAAAACTTTTTTTAAAAGAAGTCTTTAAGAAAACTTCTCATTAATGTGATAAAATGACTTTTTATTACATTTTACCTGCTAAGCAGTTTCTGGAAACCATTACATTTCAGAAGTTACCTCCCCGGCACTGATGATTACGGGGTATGAGTTTCTGTTTATCACTCAATCATAAAAGGTCTAACCAACAGTCACCAGGTATGCCAGTCAGGTGGGAACTGTTACATTGTTGATCACATCTGGAAGAAAAAAACAGCGCTTTTAACTTTAATTCTGAAGCCTCTGGGTTCAAACATGCTGAACTGAAACCAATTTATGCTCTTGTATAATTGACCTGGCTACAGCAGCTGACAGTTGTGGTTCAATAGTCCTACAAGTGCAACTGAAAAGGCCTGAAACTGATTACTGTGAAAAATCATGTCCTTCCTGGCAGTGATTCATTCTCTTTGGAAGCCGTTGCATGCTGGTATTCAGAGAAACATCATCTAGACTTGTTGACTTGCTAAAAATTCCAGCAACTTCTGCTTCTAATATCTCCAGCACATCAGATTGTCAGAGAACTGCTTTGTTGATGGACTGAAGGAATGAAGGTGTTTGCATAATCCCTGTTGTACTGCTGTGCATGTAAACGTCATGTAAATGTAGCTCGCATGATTCATCATTCAGTCTTAGTTTGTTTGACAGCATGTGTACGTCTCTGGCGTTCGAACCAGCCGGCTCATGTATGTGTGTGTGTGACTTCTGTTTGTACCTGTGTGTTTGCAGGCATGTGGGCCAGCCTGCGCTCCAGCAGCAGACTTGGTCAGCATCCGCTGACAGCTGATGTGGGTGCCAGACTAGCAGGGAAGGATCTGGCACCCCCTGCAGGGAGCCACAGTCTGCAGGCCCAACTCCTCAAACATCAAGCGGCCCTTTACATCTTTGGGGAGAAGTCACATCTGAGGGTAAGAATGAAAACAAAGCTGCTGGGGACTGAGAGGGCAGTTTGCTGTGAGGTGTTGTAGTACATTGTTATAAATCTGCACTCAGCGGCCTCTTTATGGGGTACACCTGCACAACCTTCTGCACAGCCTTATGCAACCCAGCGCATCTGTTCTTCTGCGAGTTTTATGAAACCCCGTAACGTTTCTTATGCTGTCATACGTGTTAAATTATGTTTTATTGGTTGTGGTGTACTAGATGTGTAAACAGACATAATGAAGTCCAGTAGAATGCAACTTTTAACTAAGACCCAGCAATAAAAATATAATTTAATTAAAACAAAGTCAACATAAATTATTCTTGTAAACTCTGTAAAGGTGGAGTTAGTGGCAGAACAGTTTTATTAAATTGCAGTAGAAAGTAGGTGTCTGCCATCGCTGAAGTGAGGAAGGGGCCCAAAGGGGCTGGTTTGGGAAACCTGCAGTCAGCTGAGGCTGAAGAAGTTGCTTGGATGAAACATTTCTGTCTCATTGAAAACGCTGCATCTTGATGAACAGAATCATCTTTCCTTTCCTGGATTTTTTTGTGCATGCATCAAGACATAGGATTCTTCCTAGTAAACCTAATTCACAGGTTTTAGTAATCACATTAATTAAGGCTCTCCACCTAACTAAAACTTAATTTTTACTGGTAACACCTGCTTTTTCAAATCGAAGTTGCTACTGTAAAACAGGTCTGGATTTTTGAAAAATGGCAGTTTGTCATGCACGGTTTGTTTTGTGATTCATGCATCCCCAAGGAAAACGTGGAATTAATACCAGGAGAAAGTACCACATCTGATAAAGTACTTAACGTTTAAACTTAAAGAAATATTTAAACTTACAAATTGATGAAGTTTTGTGTTATTCACAACAAACGCGTTGGCAGAGAAAATTGAGGCTGATGACATAAATCCCCAAGCCAGATAAGTTTTTTTTTAAACCCCTATACCAAAACTCAGAAGGGAATTTCAGTGAGTGGGTGAAGCCTTCAAGTGTGATTACCTGAGAATCAGTTCAAGTGATGAGCGAGAAGCAGCACAACATCCTTCACTGGAGCAACGAGAAGCAGAGAGAGCCTGCGAGGACAACAAGACAAACCAAGGTGGCCACATCCTTCACATGCTGCAGCCTCACTGCAACCTGCTGCTGCAAGCTGGAGGCATGTCCATCCATACTGTAACCTAATCTGGAGAAGAGTTTGATGAGTAAGTTATGTCTCAAAGAGAGCTCCCTTAGAAGTTAGCAAGAAAGAGAAAGCTTGGTTTCATTTGAGGTGGAGGTCATTTTTCTCGTGGTCATGCGTGCTTTGTTAGCAGGCATGCTGCCTTATCAAGTGAGTCAGATAACTTGTTCGCTTTTAGAGTGCATTTCAGAAATTGTGTTGGCCTGAAACCGGATGACTTTTAAAAGCACTTTCAGTCCCAGTCCGTTTGTCCAATGTCACGAGAAAAATCTTGAC
This sequence comes from Pterophyllum scalare, assembly GCA_024447675.2. Taxonomy (NCBI): domain Eukaryota; kingdom Metazoa; phylum Chordata; class Actinopteri; order Cichliformes; family Cichlidae; genus Pterophyllum; species Pterophyllum scalare. The sequence goes on from JAMQGT020011854.1 coordinate 55,687, forward strand.
AGTTTATCTGGAGTTGTGGTGTACTCAGTCCTCTTAATCATTCAGTATCAAGTGGTCACAAAAGTCAGAGCTGTCTGAAATAAGTGTTTACATTTGTACATGAAATTAAATGTTTTTAATTAAAAAAAAAAGTTTATGAAATTTTCACTTCTTTTTTTTTATCTCAGTGTGCTGATACATGAATTAGTACCTCTGCTGCGATGACTCAATCATTTTACCAAAAGCCTACAATTACAAAGATTCACCTATGTCAGTACAACTTTTAAGAAAAAGCCTTTGAGGGGTGTGTTGTAGTTTTGGCGTCTGAAAGTCTGCTAGGGTTCTTTGGAGTTCAGATGACATAAGTTTTTTTTTTTTGTCAGACTGTGAGCATGAGGCTCCGTGCGGACTTCACAGAACTATAACCAGAATGACTACTCATCCATGTGTGCAGCTGTCCATGTCCTTGTTTGCAAAGGTGTATAATCTCAGCTTGAGTTATTGTTCTGTCATCCATAAGACACAAGTAGAATGACTTCTAATCTGCAGTAAAAGTAACTGACGTCAGCATTGCTCCCCCTCCTTTAACTGTTACAGCATGCAAGAGGTTAAAGGTAGGTCTATAGATAAGTGAAAAAAACACCACCGAACAACACCACAATGCGCAACAGTGCATGAGTGCATCACAGTCTGTGTTCGGTGCATTTTTTCATTCACGTATGTATAAATGAGTTGGAGAAAAATATTTTACACACCTTTTAAGCATACCATAGAGCATATTGTGCTTTTTCACTTTGCATGATTCACAGTTAAAAATAATCCTTATTTTATCTTACACTGGGCCGTGGTGCAGCCACTCAGTTCATCTAGTGTCTGAAACAAGCCTTTTATTTCCCCTCCATTTATAGCTCCCGTCTGTTTAATTCACTTTTTTTTCCAATTTGCTGCCCCTTACAAAGAGAAGGCTTGTATGCCTGAAATGACGGCATTAAGGCTCTCTGTTCTTTTCGGTATCATAGAGAGCCAAAACAGCCTGAAGCCTAAATTAAAAAAAAAAAAATGATAAAAGTAATTGATTCAATTTAAATATTATTCAGTTAAAAACACAGCATTTTAAGTAGCGTACAGTATCTGTTTCTTGTACTACGTTTTGCACGCTTTTGTATTTGTCTCCTGGTGACATGTTAAATCCTACTGTCTGCAGGGCCTCAGATTGGACTCGTCTCTGAACTGTGAACTGGTGCCAGTGGATTTTGCAGACACACGGCAGGTGAAAGCTGCTTTCAAAAAACTACTGAGGGCCTGCGCTCCCAGCGCCACCTCGTCTGATTCGGAGGACTCCTTCCTCAAAGCTTTGGAAGACTCTGAATGGATCCAGCAGGTAACAAAACACACGGAGCACATTGTTTTTATGATCTACAAACAAACTTTGTTTTTAATTCTCTAAACCATCTGATCTAACTCAAAGTCTGACTCTTCAAAGTGTGTGAGAATGACCCATCGGACCACTGTTTTTGCTCATCCTGTGTATCAGATTCACATAATGGATAAATTATGTGAATGCACTCTAGAGCCATTTTCCCAAGAGAAACAGATTTACAGCGATACAGTGAGAGCACAGCCCTTATCGGGCTGTTTATCTGATTGACCCCCAGCAGCCTTAAATTGAACATATTCTACACTGCTGAAAAGTATCATCTGTGAGAAACAAGAAGGCAGTTTACTGGCAGGCCAAACATGGCGATATATGCACAGAGAGGATGAATTGTGTGTCTGTGTGTCTGTGTTGGTATATTTGTTCACATGCACATATGTTGACCTCCCGCAGCTTCAGAAGATCCTGCAGCTGGCTTTGTTTCTGGTGGAGCTTCTGGACACTGGCTCATCTGTTATGCTCAGCCTGGAGGATGGCTGGGACATTACTACACAAGTGAGAAAAATGCACTAATACCATCCATTAAAAAAAAGGACAAATGTGAAGTAGGACAAAATATCCAAGGGTTTAAAATAATGCAAGATTTGCTTTTAGGTATTTTTCCACAGACTACTTTCTGTATGAAAATACAGCAGATTAGAGAAAAGAAGAGAGATTGCAAAATCAGGTTTGAGCTGAGGCAAGGAAGCGTGACTAATGAAAAAAATCCTACTGTAAAAGCTGTTCGATATTAGTTGAGACTAATCATTCATGTACTCCATAGCCAATAGACAGAAGGATCGAAAGGGGATTGTGACTATAAGTGCACAAAAACACAATTTCCCATAGTGCAAGTCGTACTTGCTGCATTTCAAACCCCTCTTCGTAATTCATTTCAGTTCTATTTTAATTAATAGGAGCTGTTCACAGTCATCTGAAGATATTTAAATTGTAAGGTAAATACCCTAAAATATAAGAGAAAACCCCAGTGATCCTCTGTGTGATCTTCTATGAGTAAACACTTGGTGACAGTGGGGAGGAAGAACCAGGTTCATGGAGGGGCTGCCATCTGCTACAACTGTTTAGGTGGTGTGGGGAAAGAGAAGACAGAAAAGAAGAGCCTCGACAAGCTACAAACTGCAGGAGAGAGTAGAAAAGTTAATAAAATGCAGTAGTACGGAGTGAAAAGTGTGTCCCATTTCAGGTTATTTACAATAAATGTTCACCTTCATACACCTCAGGGCGTTACAGTAGCTACATGAAAGTTGGGTCAGTTTGAGACAGAAGTTGATATTTGAGTCCATAGTGAAATTATGCATGTGCAATTAGGCTGAACAGGACATCCAGGGAGTTATTTAAAAAAAAAAAAAAACCTGCAGCCTCACCTGAAGTGGTCCAGATTTGGACAGCCATGAGGGGGGTGGGTGTCAACTTCATCCACACTTTTGATCGCATTTAAGAAAATTTTTAGTGATGGAGCAATGACTTATGTCATATTTTGCCAAAATTTCAACAATAAGCTTAAAACCTGTGGCAACTTATTAATTAAAATGCAACTCACCCTGTGGATACAAGCTGTAGTTTACGAAGTTGTTCTTAAATATTAGTGACAAAAAAAATAGGTGACTATTTATATTATTTTGATTCACTTTTAACATTTTTTTTATTTTATTTTTGTTCTTTTTTTTTCTTTTTACTTAAGTGTAGTAGTTGACACCTTCAACAAGCAAAAGATCCTCAGTTTGATCCCGGGAGCAGACATAGATCCTTTTGGGAAGGGTGTCCAGCGTTAAAAAACTGCCAAATTAAACATGCTGTGCTACCCGCACAGTCGGTCCTCATCTGCACTAAAGTGGAGACATAGTTAAACCAACAAATACACACTGTTCAACAAGGATGAAAAGAAACGCATAAATGCAAACTAATAGGTGTAAAAAGGATCCAGGTGCAGCCACACTATCATTTAACCCCCTGAACACAGGGTGAGTATTTTGAATGGCATCAGCCCTTTCACGGCAAACTGGAGATCCCTCCGAAGTGCATCATCTCAATTCACAGTGCACATCATTTTACGATACCACAGCAACAATGCATATTTACTTTATAATAAGTATGCACACAGAGCAAACAGCAACTTCTTGCCTTTTTTTTTTCTCATTTGCTTTTGGGGGGGCATGCACTTGTTTAATCAATATTGTGACTTTGATTCCAACAAGCAAAATGCTTCAGAGCTTTAAAGTTTTAGGTAAAAGAGGCTAAATGTTAAGGAGAGGATACCCTTGAGCTGCTAATGTAGCTCCTGTTATTATTCTAGCATCACAAATTAAGACTGAAAGCAAAAACATATTTTGTACCGTTTAAATGTGATTTTTGGATATTGACAACATTTTTAGGGATTCCCCACAGACGCCCACGGCATCTGTTCAGACTGCACCTGCACCTTTAATCAGTTTAGTCAGTGGGTGACCTGTGTAGATGAGGTGAAACTGTCTGAAATCTCGAAGCCTTATGTCAATGATTTGTGCTGATTTCATTTATGAAAATTCATAGTTTAGATTTTTAGGAATTTATAAATAGTCTGTCTTGATCAATTCGCAGTATCCTTTTCCTACTAAACTCTGTTTTTCTTTGCATGTCTCCTCTCTGAGCTCATATTTTCCACACTGACCTGTTAAAGTGCACATGTATGTGTTGCAAGTGTGTGTCCTTCAGATGTGTTTATGGGGTTTGTGCAGACCCGAGCTGCTGTTTAAAAGTATATTTTGTGGATCCCTTATGCGGGGCACGTGTTCGGCCTGAAGCATCTTTCTCCACGGGCCACCGGCTCCAGCTCGCTAGGTCCAGATAGACCCGCGCAGGCAAATGGGCTCCATATGCTCCGGCTCTGCTGCTATGGACCATAGAAACCCAGCAGGCAGGATGCAGAACCATCTTTCTAAATGCTTTTTTTTTTTCTTTTTTTCCCATCTTCTGCCATTAGGCTTTTATATATCCTCCTCTCTCATTCCATGATTGCTTTTTAAATCCACTCTTCAGTCTGCCGTAGGGGGGCTCATTTCATTGCTGGGTTGCAGGGGGCTTTCTCTACCATGCAGGGCTGGATGTTCTTGTAAATTCACGGGGAAACCATGAACTATTTTTCCCGCTCATTCCACACGCGTCAGGGCTCATTAGCTGTGTTGGAGGAGACGTGGGCAGGGAAGCGAGCCAACCAGATTGCATGTGTGGACAAGTGGTTCTCAACTGGCGTTTTGTGGAGTGAGCTCAAGCGTGCCTGAAGCTACAGCTTTGCTACACTGTTATATAAATGTTATTGATAGCAGATGATCGGTTTAACATTGCATTGTCAGATGAAGGGTCATTTTTTAGATTGTGTTTAGCTTTTTTGGGGGAGATAGAAAGCAAAATCATGCCATCTAAATAAAAAAGACTCAAGTGTGTTAAATTGCAACCATGCATGACAAGTAGAAAAAAAAACATGCACAGATGTGGTGATGCAGCTGCCAATTTCCTTTAGTGGTAAGATGTTCAAACGTCTTATTTATCAAAATGTAAGGGCTTTTAACCCTGCATATAATAACAGTATGAAATAAAAGTTGGTCTGCATTGCAGGTTGGATGCTATTGGAAAATCAGGCACATCATTAAAGCCACCAGGTGTTTATCTTGCCACCAAAACAACTCTGACCCAAGATTGGAGGCGGGATCACCACTTTGGGCTTTTTCTTTTTTGTTTTTTCTTTTTTTTTGGATGTTTGTGTTTCGTGTTTATGCTGAGGCACAGTGTCCTGCTAGGAGAGGCTGGTCCAGATGCTCTACTGGATTGAGATCTGGCGACTGTGGAAGCCATTTGAGTACAGCGAACTCATTGTCATGTTGGAGAAACCAGTTTGACATGATTCAAGCTTTGTGGTGTGTTATCCTGCTGGAAGCAGCCATCAGAAGATGGGCACACTATGGTCATAAAGGGATGGACATGGTCAGCAGCAATACTTGGGCAGTCTGCAGCTTTTAAATGGTTCTCAGTTGGTACTAAGGGATCAAAAGTGTGCAGAGAAAAACATCCCCCACACCATTACACCACCAGCAGCGTGTCAGTGGTTCAGGATGTTGGTGGTGGTGTAAGACAGGATGGACATGCTTTCATGTTTTTTATGCCAAAATCTGACCCTGCCATCCAAAGAAATTGAGATTCATCAGACCAAGTAATGTTTTTACAGTCTAAACTCAGAAATGCTGCTCACGGGTTATTTTCTCTTCTTCGGATCATTCTCTGTAACCCTAGAGGTGGTTGTGTGGGACACTTGCAATAGATCAACCTTTTCTGAAATCCTCAGACCAGCCCATCTGACCCAAACAGCCCTGCCACATTCATTTCCTCGGTTAGTTGTTAGATTTAAATGATTCCGGTTTTCCCTTTCCCTTATTTATTTCAATCTTTCCAGAGGAGCATCTCCGGCTCACAAGTTAGAGTAGGTTGTCCACTAATCATGAGGTTATGTCCTCATGAAGTGCACAAGAACAACATGGTCTTACACTGCAGGATTTTGTGTTCATATAAGCTGAATTTGTGCAGAAGAAGTATAGTAAAAAACAAAATAATCACTGTTAATACTCTGGCTGAGAATTCAGGGTTTTTCTTTGTCATCTCTTCCCCCTCACTTCCTCTCTTCCTCTCTGCAGGTGGTGTCCTTGGTGCAGCTCCTGAGCGATCCTTTCTACCGGACTCTGGAGGGTTTTCAGGTCCTTTTGGAGAAAGAGTGGCTGTCCTTCGGCCACAAATTCAGCCAGAGGAGCAACCTGAGTCCCAGCAGCCAGGGCAGCGGCTTTACGCCCATCTTCCTGCAATTCCTGGACTGTGTGCACCAGGTGAGTTTCGCCCCCGCTGCCTGTACCGTAGGTGCTCTGAACCCTGAAGCATCTCTGCTACGTGACTCCTCTCCACTTTCCCCTCTTGACTGGATGTCATTCATTACTTCCTCATGAGTTCATCACATTCCTTAAAAAGTGAAAAGGTGAGCAAGGGGAGAAGGCAAGAAATTCAGCTGTCAATAACTATGTATTGTTTTAATTTTGCACTTTCCAACACTGGATATGTAATCACCACAGTGTATTGGACCAGGGAGTAAGCAGCAGGGCTGCTGCACAGATGGTCCATGAGTACAGTGATCAGCACTGAGCTGTCTGTGCGTGTTCGCGTGTTTCAGCATCTCTTCACATTTTAGTGTGTTTACAACAGCATGTGGAAGATTGCAGTTTTGGGGATTGAGCGTGTCTAGGAAGGCTTGGGTATGCTTTAGGATTTTTTTTGAGGCGGGGTTGTCAAGTCAAGAATGAAGTTTACACAGACGAGTTCCGGAGAGCTGGGTCTGTTCTGAAATACTATCATTAGAGAATGCTGTGGGGTTTTTTTCATGTCTCCTGGGGTCACACAGACCCACTCCCATACACTTACATCAACGCATAGTTTCTGCATTTGTCTTTTGAAACCGAAGGCTTGGCGGCTAAGACAGTTTGGCAGGAATCCGGGGGTCTGGAGGGCTATAAACGGTGGGGGGAAACAGGGGATTCGGACAAGAGCTCAAAATAGAAGTGCCTCATCTCCAAAACAGCTGTTGTTTTTGCCAGCAGACCCAGGTGGCCTCAAATATTCAACACCATCATTGGCCACCTCACGGCGCTGGATGGGAACAATGGTGCAGCAGTCCTGCTGGCTCAGTCTGGATTGTGTCTGGCGGTTATGATATCACTGACCTTTGCCCTCACAAAGGCAGGAGAGTTTCTTTCCTGTTTCCGATTGGTCATTTATACACTGGATAGATGCGAAGTCGCAACATGAGGACACGATGCAGCTGTCGCCCACACACTGACCTCCTTTTAACTGTCTTTATCCATCTTTTTATATCTTTGCAGATTTTGGAGCAGCATCCTCTGGAGTTTGAGTTTAATCAGTATTATCTGAAGTTCCTGGCTTATCATCACATCTCTAACCGCTTCAAGAACTTCCTGTTGGACTCGGACTACGAGCGTTTGGAACACGGTCAGTGTCCTTAAACCAGAGAGGATCTTTTTTTTCTTCCCCCTACTTCTTCTCTAAAAATGCTTCATTACACTGAATTATGTACCTATATTGGTTTCCTTAACAATCGCAACAGTTTTATTGATTTAAAAAGATTGTTGGCTCACCTTCATCAGCACCACTCTCCTCCCTAGGTTGCAAGATTTTGGCTTTTCTGTGGCTGTAATTAAAGGAGTGTAGGTCTCTGATATAAATAGACATAGCTACCCAGGAAGCTGTTACATCAGTTAAAATAGTCTGTGAGACGAACTAGCTTCATATCCTCATCAGCTTCTCCTGTGTATGTTTTTTGCAGGCTTATTATTTGAGGATAAGTGTGATAAGCAGGCCCGGAGAGGCATCTGTATCTGGGAGTGCATCAACAGGATGCACCAGAGGAGTCCCATCTTCTTCAACTACCTGTACAGTCCCTCAGAGAACGAAGTGAGTGTTTTTGTCGCCTTGCTGTCCTTCACCGTAACCCATACATCAGACAGCTACAGCTGATTTCTGCAGCTCCCACTCTGATAAGTGGCAACGTCAGTTTTATTTATACAGCACATTTTATTACAAGGAAACTCAAAGTGCTTAACATAGAAGATAAAAAGATAAAAGCCTGTCTAAGTTTACAATGCCGTAAGGCAGTGAAAGCAGCAAAATCAAACAAAACAGCGGCTCCTATTAATAAGCCTGGGTGAACAAAAAGGTTTTTAGTCTGTTTTTGAATATGTGCATAGTTGTAATTGATCTCAGGTCAGCAGGCAGCTTGTTCCAAAGAACAGGACCACAATAACCCTCAGCGCACTTGGATCTCATTCTTGGAGGAGTTAAAAGATCTGCACCTGATGACCTGAAAGGTCTGACTGGGTTTTAAACAGTCAGCGAGTCAGAGATATACTGGTGACCGTGGAGAGCTTTAAGAACTAACAGGATTTAAGAAATTCTATATTGTACTGGGAACCAGTGAAGTGACTTTAATATTGGGGTCAAATTTCTGCGTACCTGTAAGGATTCTGGCTACTGCATTTTGAATGAGCCGAAGTCGTCCTGCTGGTGATTTGCATTCCTGCAAATCGAGCAGTACAGTAATCTAACCTGCTTGATATGAAAGCATGGACCAATTTGTCATAGTCAGTTTGAGAGAGGAATTTTTAGATATATTTTGTAAGTGATAGAAAGCAGTTCTGGTAACCTCATTGATGTGATTATCAAAACTGAGATCACTGACCAGAATGATGCCAAGATTCCTGACTAGCTCACTGTGTTTCAGAAACAGGGATGATAAATATGAACAAATTTTCTGTCTCTGATTTTTTTATTTTTTTTTTGGACCAACAAGTATTTCATTCTTGTCTCAGTTCAGTTCTAAGAAGTTTTTAGACATTCAGCAGTGGTAGTGTTATGGTTCCACTTAAAAGGGGAGGAGCTAAATCGGTTTCAGACATAGAATTAACTGATGGTCTGCACCAAGACCCATCCAGAGCTACTCTAGGAGAGTCCAGAAATAAAACTGTGAAGCTGGAAAGCTTTAAAAATATTTGATTATAAAAGCTAATTAAAAATGTTCTCACCTCACTTTATTACTACATTTGCCATGTAAATGATCGTAGTATTTCGCCCGCTGCAGGATAAATTACTGGCCATTGATACCTCTACCTCTGTGTGATGTCATGTGAACATTGCTGAAGTGCTGTCTGCAATATTGGACATGATGCAACCACTGATTGCTAGGGAAACTTTTATTCCACAACTGGATGGCAGTGGTTCCTGGAGGTTGTTGGGTGGGGTGAATTCGGTTGCAAATAAGGTGTTACAAAAATCTCCTGATGATTGTTTTGGTAGGTTAACTGGTGATTCTAAATTGCCCATAGGTGTGAATGTGAGCGTGAATGGCTGCCTGGCTCTCTGTTAGTCCTGCGACAGGCTGGCGACCTGTCCAGGGTGTACCCTGCCTCTCGCCCTATGGCAGCTGGGATAGGCTCCAGCCGCCTTGTGACCCTGAAAAGGATAGGCAGAAGAAGATGGATGGATGAGAAGTGGCTCAGTTCTGCTCACCAAAGAAATCTTCGTCATCTTCCACGTCTGTGGTTACACCACATGCAAACATAAACATACCAAAAAAAAGATGGGGATTAGTGTTTCAAGGTTGAGCAGCATTAATAATAAGATTCTGCCATGTAGCTGACAAATGTTCCAGGAAAATCCTCAGTACTCATGGCAAATCGTTTGCCTGTCCTATCTTGTAACCTGCACACTGAACAAACATGTTTAGAACGATTTTTAGATCTTTCACTTTTAAAGTGCCCGACACTCAAACGTGCTACATTTGGATGTCTTGGCTTCTCCGTGCAAAATGATTCACTGTCAGTCTGAGCCTAAAAGGCTGATTTCATATCCATCTGCGAAAAGTGGAAAGTCTCTAGAATCTTGCCAGCTAAGCCAGCTCAAGGCGCCAACCTGAAAGAATAAGTTTTTGTTTTTAAACATCACAACCACTATAGAAACCAGAGAAGCAACCTGAACCCTGGATTGTAGTCAGTTGACACTAACTGCAGAGACTGAACAGAGATTACTTTTTGCTTGCTTGCTCGATGCCGTTTGGTTTTTGGAATGTTTTTTGCAGATTTCGGACTGATTTCGAAACTGTGATCGAATCCTCAATGTTTTCTATTCTCATGTTTCGAGTACTGTCTACATCAATGTGAGGCGCTTGTTTCTGCATTGTGAGGCTTCACGTGCAGTCAGCTAACACGCCACGCTCTGCAGTATTTACAGAATTGATTATCATCGTAGGAAAGCACCAAGGAGACAGTCGTTTCACACTGTGTTCCCAGAATACATTACTGGACTTCCCAAAAAGATTATCAGTGGGTTACAATGAGCCTGAAATGAATAACACACAGCCAGTTTTAGCAAAGCTGCAGTGGCTTCCAGTATCCTACAAAACTGATTTTGAAATACTCACACATTCCTAAGTGATCTTGGACCTTCTTATATCTCTGAATCTGTCACTTTACATCCTGATTCTCCTCTTAGATCCTCCACTGCTGACCTGTTAGATGGCTAATACTCCTCACGGAGAAAAACTTGGGATGTAGCTTCCCCAGGTTATGCCTCCAAACTCTGGAAATGTTAGGGAAGCAAACTTTACTGATAAATTCAAGAAAATCTCAAGAAAAGACACCATTTTAATCTGGCATTAACTGGCATTTCCAATTAATAGTCATAACATCTCACAGCCATATGTATACCTTCCTCATCAATATCATATTGGACTTTCATTTGTGGAGTGTATGTGTATATTTCTGATGAGTTGATTGTCTAAATGTCTGTTTTTAATATGTAAGTGACCTCGTTTCTTAGTGTTTGAATGCCTGTGAAGCCCTTTGTAGTTATTTCTAAAGCTTGATTCATGCGCATTGATTTTTTTTTTTTTCCTTGTGCTTAAGCACTTTTTTAACCTAACATTGACAAGCCAGTGGACGCATCAGAGTGTGCTTCGACATGCAGGTTGGAGCCGGGGATCAAACCACCAACCTTCCAGTTAGGCGACTCGCTCTACCTCCTGAGTCAAAGCTGCCTCAATTATTATTGAGCTATACAAATAAAAGTGAATTAAGTCACTTTTGAATGACTGTTTTTCAGTGGATTTTACATACAGGATATCATAGGTTTACACTTAATTGTTCTTAAAACGAAGTGGTTTCTGTTTTCCAGGTGATCCTGAAGCCTTCAATCAGCATCCCCAGCCTGAATAAATGGGACTTCTTCACAGATGAGACTCTGTCGACCGGGCCGTGTTACGACTGGAGGATGATGGCTGTGAGGTCGGAGAGCTCGGAGGAGGCGGGCGCCATGTCGAACAGTAAGAGGAGGATTGTATGGCCATGTTACAGCAGTGTGAGCCACGCCCAGCCAGATGCCATCACCAAACTTCTCACTGTAAGAGTTTGCGACCCAAAGTTTGATTCTACCTTTTTTTTTTTTTTTTGCTCAGTTTTTTGTTTTGTGTCTCTTTTCCTGACTTTTATTTGTGCTGCAGGACATCGAAAGGCTAGAGGGTGAGCTTAACCAGGCCCCAGAAAAATGGCAAACAACTCTGGAAAGAGTCAGAATGAGCATTCAGGAGGACCTCAAGCAAGAGGGAAATGTGCGTGCTGTAATTATGACACATTATTATTAAAAATAGCACGGATATTTATATGCTTTTAAATTTAATTGTGTAAAACATTTGTTGCTGGTTTTGTGTGTGTGTGTGTGTGTGTGTAGCTCTGCAAGGAATCCCTATCTGTCTCAGGCCTCATTCCCACACCCAGCTTGCAGGCCTTCCAGCGGCGCTCCATGCTGCACCTGCCAGACAGCGCTCTGGGCGAGAACCACAGCAACGCCACAGCCAATGGGATCAACCGCCGCGCTGCAACACTTTACAACCAGTTCACCCCCAAGAGTGAGGAGAACAGGTGGGCCGTGAACTTTCTGATTTCCGGAACAAATAAGAAGTCCACATTTGTTTCACTGACAAACTGTTGCCAAGGGGCCAGTCTAGTTTTGGAAAATGAGTCAGCGCTGTGGTACGCTGTGTGTCATGTTTGTGAGAATTGTCTGTACTCTATTAAACTCTGGGTGTGTAACTTTACAATTACTGTGAGGTTAAAGTACAGTCTCCTGGCTCCAGTATCTGGATGTTTTCCTGAGTTGGACTAATGGTCATTAAAATCTACTTTATGTTTACCAAAAAAAAAACCTTTTTTATGTTGTACGTGCGCTTCGTGATTCAAATTCCAAATAATGTTCTGACAGACTAAAGTTTTAACAGATGAAGCAAGTGAATGAGAAACCTGATATTATTTAACAGTGACTATTTTATATGTTGCACCACCTTTTCATTGCATCCAAATCATAAAACATGCCCTACATTATTCTGATGTTTTGTAGAGCTTCAAGTTTCACACCTTTCTGGACACAAAAAGTAAAGCAGGTTATTGTCCTGACTGTTTAAACTAAGTACTTTACATTTAAATTTGTGCCATAGCTTTAAGAAAGCCCCCTGCAACACACCCAGGGGAGCTGATCACAATCGCTCATGACACTCAAGTGATTCCACCTGATGTGCTCTACTCTGCTTTGATTAAAAAAAAGAAAAGTCTTTTTTTTTTCAAAGGAAGCTGTGTTAGGGTGCACAGAGTTGATGAGGTTGGTGGGAAGTGGGACACAAAAACAGCATAAAGCATAAATAAAACCGAATTTTCACATGCGCTGGCCTGTAGCCAGAGTGAGGCTACATCCAAGCTGCAAGCCTTCACGTATCATATTCCCTGGTGCCATGGTGACTGCCCTGAATTAACCGTATCCATAAACTTTCAGTGAACATCACACTGCAATACGGAAATGAACGCTAAGGCCGCTGAAGTCAGCGTATGGTTTCATTTATAAGTTCACGTGTAGTGGAAGATAGCAAATTCATGAACAGATGACAACAAGGATGAGGATAAAACGTGCCAACTTTTTAGTTATGGCTTTCTGTGAACCAGAGTCTACTACTTCTGTCGGAGGTATGTATGGAGTTGGCCAGGGGCGGTGGGGGGCTGAATAGTTTAGCTGAAGCAGACTTCAGCCAAAATTTCAGGAGGTCAGGGGCTATTTTCAACTGCCCCTGTCAGTAGCTCTCCGTGGAACTCTGATTTATAACCACATACGGAAACGGCTAAAATCACAATTAAAAAGATCAGATTTCTCGTGAGTTCTACTTTTAACACTGAAGAGGGAAGACACATGAGTAAAGAATGATTGTGATGAGTGATTTGAAAGATGAATGGTGAAATACGCCGCTCGGTCTTTGTGTCGACCAGCAAAAAATACTGAGATAAGCTCAAAGTAGGAATTGGGACAAGCCGACTCTAGTTTTACACTTTAGTTTAAAGCTACAGAGAGCTATAGACACATAACATTCAAACTTACAGGTCGTCTTTTTTTTTTTTTTTTTTTGCAGGTCTTATGAGGGGATCCTCTATAAACGTGGAGCACTGCTGAAAGGATGGAAACCTCGCTGGTTTGTGTTGGACATTACAAAACACCAGGTGAGCTGTTCACGCTGCTCTGTTTTAATCTGAGTGACAGGCTGCAGGTTTAACAGTCATGTCTTTGCAGCTGAGGTACTATGACACCGGGGAGGACACAAACTGCAGAGGCCACATCGATCTTGCTGAGGTGGAGTCCGTGATGATGGCCGCGCCCACTATAGGAGCTCCCAAACACATCAGTGAAAAGGCTTTCTTTGACGTGAGTACACATGAGCTGTCAGAGCTCCAGATTTCCAGATGTATCTCAGACTACAGTGTTTTACTACAGTGGTCCACATGTAAGTCAGCATTTTATCTGGAAATTGTGTTGTAAGTTGTTTTTCTAGCAGAGAGAGTACCAGTGTAATATGGTTGCCTAAATAAGAGTGTTGTGGGTCTCAGCATTTTCCTCAAATACTTTGAGGGGAAAAAGTTTTATGCATGACCCAAGCTCACTGTCTGCACTGCAGCACGTCCTCATTGCTGTTTATCAGAGCTCCAACACATCTTAACCCGTGATGTGCATGTTCTTGTCAATCCTGATAAATAGGAAAAAAAAAGTGAAACACTCCAACTGATCATTCAGCTGGAATAAATCAAAATCTAAACAATGATACAGGAAGGAATTTAAAGCTAAAATGAATGCAGATATAGTGTGAGATATATGTGATAAAGATTTTCTGCATCCTTGTGGCAGCTGAGCTGAAACAGATGTTAGACAAAGTGTTCAGGATCCATTAGGTATCCACATCAATTCACCACAGTCACTTGGATGACTGATGCGTCAGCTGATGGAGGAATCCAAACTGTGTTGATTTAAAGTGGATTCAGACAGCAACAGCAATGATGATTTCTTTCAGTAACTGAGTAATACGGGTGCATTGCAACAGCTAGCAATTCAGTATTCAGGCCACAGAAATGTTCCTTCATTGTAACGTGCGGAACTAGACCACAACTATTGCAGTCCCTGCACAAGCTCTTCTTACCGGTCAAATTAACGTCCCTGTCCAGCTGAAAGCTCTTGAATCCAGGCACAATCACACTGTGGTCCTGAAAGTGTGAATGTGGCAACGTTATGCCATAGTGCTGCGTGAAGCACATCAAAATCCACTTACTGTTTCCCCTCTGGTCTTAGTCAGTTAACCAAGTTTATTCATATATTACCCAAACACCTCACATTCCCCACGATGATCACACTCGAACAGCTCCAGTGCTGAAACCCCACCGTTCTCCTCCATAGCACCAGACCTCAGTCTTGGCAGCAGAACTGTAATCAGCTGGTGAAGAACCTTGATTGCCAAGAGTGTACGGTTAAGAAAAACGACCAGTAGACTTGTAAATCAAAAAAGTTGCCTCCACACAAATCACAATGCTACTTTTGGCTGCTCCCTTATTCACAGCGGGTAGCGCCGCATGTTTGATTTGGCAGATTTTTATGTCAGATGCCCTTCCTTACACAACCCCAAAGGCATCCGTCTTCTCCCAGAATTGAACCAGGAATATTTCACTTGTTAGGCAAATGTGTAAACCACTAGTGCAAAATCCAAAAACATGCCGCCACAGCTGCTTTTCTAGTGAGCACAGCACCAGGAAAACAAACACAACAAATGCTGTTTGTTTAAAACACTTGACCTAAAGAGACAAAAACATCAGATCTGTGTAGCGTGATAAGCAAGCTGTGGCCTCTTTCTTCTTCTGGAATGGTTTAATGGCACGGACCAAAAAGTGACTGCAGCCAACCAGCAATAGTGGATAGCTGATTTTCTGTAAATAGGTTTAAAATGTGAGCTACATTGGGATGAAAAATTGTGACATTGTTGCGCTTTGTGCTGACATTTCACCCTTTTTCCCTCCACCCACTTCACTTTAGCTGAAGACCAGCAAGAGAGTCTACAACTTCTGTGCTGCAGACGCCGCCAGCGCTCAGGTGTGGATGGACAAGATCCAAAGCTGCATCTCTGATGCCTGAACCAAAACATCATATCACCAACATCAGAGGCAGTGTGAGGCGGTCACGCGCAGACGTGACAGCCGCTATAACAGACTTTGCGATTTCATTATTTGGGGGACCACACAGTGAATCAAGTGCCTGGTAGTGGAGGATGGATACTCTCCATCCACTTCTCTGCCTGTTACTTAGCAACCTGTCATCACTCTGCAGGTAAGCTTCACCTGGAATCGGTCACCCAAATTTGCCTCTGCTGTCAGTGCCCCCTGACAGGGATGAAGTAAGTGAACATAAGCTGAAGTTTTAAGGGGACTGCACTACCAAGGAGATTTTGTCCTACTCTTGATGTACATAGATCAGAGCAATATCACTGGCCAATCAAACTGTGGATTCAGTTTTAGACTTAAAAACAGAGAAAAAAAAAATTGTAAAAGAATTTCTATCATATTTTGATACGAGGAAAAGTTATTGCTGCTTACATAATCATATGAACCGCCAAAAACTCAGAGATTTTAATGCACAACATTAAAAAAAAAAAGCAATTTGTTTGCACTTAGCTCTAACGTATGCACTCTTTATCAAATATAGATATTTCTAACTGACGCAGACAGCGAGGCTAAAGGCATTTACCTGGCAATGTACATGTGACGTTTCCTCATGACAGATTAAATGAAAAGAATTTGCACAGTGAGCTCAAAGGAGTTACCTGAGATTTTTTTCTATTTAAATACGTGATGTTTTCTTTGTTTTGTCGATCGTTCATTGACTTCTGGTTTAACACTTTTGTCTCGTGAATTGTAAATTATTATTTTTTATTAAAAGTGTAACTGTGTAAGTGTGGTGGCGTCATGTTCTCCTGTAAATATCTATATGATATTTCATTTTATATTCTGTATGTACTGAACATAAGTATACTTTTCTAACTTTAATTCTAATGTGACTGTCGCTTTGTTTTTGTTTGTTTTTTGGGGGGTTTTTTTTTTAATGTGTCGTTCCTGGTGCAAAAACCTGAGTGGCCTGTTCTTTGTGGTGAAAACATTTTTCTGAAAATGAAATGTACATTTGTTGTTGTTGATGATGTTGTTGTTGTTGTTGTTCTTCAGATTGTCCGGACAAACTCTGTCTTTTAAGGGCTTTTCAGAGAATATGTATCATGTAGGACAAGATGGTTTTCAGAGTTTGTCTCATCTGTCCTCTGTTTGTGCAGCCTATACAGCTTCATTGCAAAAGAAGAAAAACACAAACTATCCAGCCATGTCAAAGGCATTTTTGTTACTGTATCTTTGTACCATGTTTTGTGGTTACACTAATTTTTTGAAAATAAATCAAACATACTTGAAACTACCTGTTCCTTCTGTGATGATGGTGTATTTTCTACCAGTGCTCAGTAAAGCACTCAGATTCTTACCTGAAGTAAAGGTGCAGGACTTTACACTGTTCAAAAAAATTAAAGGAGCACTTTGAAAACACATCAGATCTCAATGAGGAAAATAAATTATGCTGGATATCTATAATGATATGGACTGGGTGATGTA